>BMAO01012066.1:0-27662 GCA_019973975.1 Trichonephila clavata | reverse complement strand
AGGCCGTCAGTTGTTTAACATCTTACATGACATCTAGATGGCGTTGACTTTTGCGAAATGTTTGGCACAAATATTTTTCTGAAGATTCCCAAGATGGGGCAATAAATTTCTCTCTCGGGTACTCCTCTCAACAAAATTCTCCCCTCAGAGAAAGCCGACGCTCGCTAAGGAATGGGGATTGGGGGGTGGGTCACAATCGTAAAATTGGTAGTTCTTTTTTTTTTTTTTTTTGCAGGGAGGGAGGGGTAAAACAGCAGTGAATCTTGTCCATGGAAGAGTTATTTTCTGGACAGTAGTTAAACTTTTCGACTCACGGAACCCTTAAAACTGTAAGATGTTTTCCGCAGTGTTTGATAAAACGACATGGAGACCCCCCTAAGCAGTCCAGTTCTAGGGGCCCTGTAGCCTAATAATCTTATTACACTACATTTTAGCAATATATTTCATTGCACAAATAAAATAACAGATAATCAGCGAATTAAAAAATATGTAACTAAACACTAATTATTTATTAGAATCTGTAATAAAAACTATTTCTTACAGCAAAAAATAGCTAAATATTTGGGATTTTTTTTTATTTTTGGGACCCTTAAAAAGAGTGGGCCCATAGGCAATCACCCACTCCACCTAATGAGTAATTCGGCACTGGTTTTTGGGGAATCCCATTCGACACTTAGAAGAATATATCTTAAAATAATATTTAAAATATATAGATAAACATATTTTTGATGTTATATGAAAGAAAATTTTAAAAATTTTATTTCTTATTAGAAAATGTTATGATGTAAGTATAATGTTATTTATTCATTGATAATATTAATTTGTGATCCAAATGTCACCTGCGCATGTATCATATTTAGTAACTGAGATATGTGTTCACGTTTTTTACACAAACTGTCGGCCCTTGGAAATTATGTGCAGTAGCATTTCATATTACACGTTTAATTCGTTTTTATATTTTGTTTTTGTAGACACTCGCGTTGAGAAATATTTTTCACTTACTAATTACATTTTTGTGAATGGCATTAAAATGTTCACAGCTATGTGAGAAATTTTGCAAGAATTGACAACCTAAAATTTTGGTGTTCTAGCTTAAATTTAAATTTTAGCATTAATCTCTTGATATGTCGATAAATTGTTCCATCTTCTTCATTATAGGTGTCCCCCCCCCCCCACAAATGTAAAAGGTTTCAGAATATTATACTAACTAGTATAAAATTACTTTGTGGAACTCGGGATAGCAAACAATAGTATATTCATAATCTAATAGATAGAGAAAGAAAGTTTTAAATTCATTTTTATTATAAAACAATAAAAGTTTAAAAAGTTTTTCACAACAAAGTTATGTATAAATAAAATTTTTAATTTTAATGTATGAGATCATTTTTAGATAATTGTGGTTATACGAATTTCATGAAAACTTGAATCCGTTTTGCATAAACATTTATAATTTTTCTTTTCGATTTTTTTTTATTGTGACTCGTGGAATCCCAAGGTTCTGTGGAACACAGTTTGAAGATCAATGCTCTAGATAAATGATGTAGAGAACGAAACTGTATTTAATTTTTTCTGAATAAATGATTTTCAAAGGAAGAATGGGTGGATTTAAAGCAATGAAAAACTTAATTTCACGTTTTAATATGCTGTATTAAATGAACAACAATATGATACAATTTTACATTCATGTGATAGAGAAGGGGTTGGCAACCTATTTCACGTGTGGCACGCGGCACAATTCTCAGTGGCACTCTGCACTACTCAACAAATGTGTCAATTTTTGAGAGGATGGAAGTTGATAAATTTGTAATGGATCTTATTTGAAATTGATCTCCAAAATTATGGACAATTACGAAATGTCGAAAAAATCGGAAAGGTAACTCCAAAGATAAATTTACAGCTTTTTTGTAATTTATTGAATGCCATTGCTGGAGAGATTTAATTGCTTCAAAAGAGAAAATTGTATGCACATTGCTCTCCGTTTTTGGTTCTAGTTATCTAAGTAAGTAAATAATCTTTCCTCACAAAAAGAATATTTCGAGTCCGCATAGAAAATCAACAAAGAGTTATCTCAATTTTCTTCTAAGACCAATTCTTACCAATAAAATATAATTAAATATTTTTCAAACAAATGCGCAAATAATAACTTCATTACATTACTTTTAATTATAAATAGCGGTACAATAGCATCACGTGTATCTGAAAAATATTTAAACAATTTTTAAATGAAGAAAGTACAAACAAAAGAAAAAATATTACAATTTTTTCCCCAGCGTTTCTCAGTACAAATTCTGAAATATATCAACATTGATAAAAGCATGATATATTTTATGCTCATATACATATAGATTAAAATACAATTTTTAAATCACATACAATTATTAATTTTAATATACAATAATATAAATTTAACATTGATACCGTTGGATAACCATAAAATTATTTAATTTTAACGCATATTTGGCAACAAAATAATAGTATTGTTTTATATAGTGGATGACACTTGATGCTAATACAGTTTTTTCAAATATTTATCTATTAATTACCAATTAATTAAATAAATTAATTACCGGTTTTCGACACCAACTTAGATTTGTCTCCATTATTGTAACATTGAAAATGCTAAAACAAAACAATAACAAAAGTTGGCGCCGAAAACCAGTTTTTCATCCAAACTAGCCAAACCGGGTGTGCATTGTTACAACAATTCGGACAAATCATGCTTTTTTTTCAATTCCTACTATAAGTTCACTCTCTCCCTATACATATATCTATATATATCTTGTTGAAATTTTCAATCGTTGATAAAATACTTTGTATTCATTCATTCAAAGTAGGAATTGTTTTAAAATTTGTTTTATATTACTTGTTTCCCTTGAAAATGAAATTAATCTAACAGGAAATTGAGCTCAAACTTATCGGATGAAAACCTGCAGCATCAATTACGATGTACAAATATATGCATTGAGATCTATTGCAAAAACTCAGTGAAAGAGTTGAGAAACAAATATCTCACTAATCAAATAAATTTAAATAATATTATTTGATTCATTGCATTTTCATTATTATAATATATTTGTTTGTATACATATAAAAATAATGAAAACAATAATAATTCGTTCTGTTTTAAATTTTTACTCCAATAAATGCTTGTAATAAATCCAAATCTATCATAGAGATATATATTTTTATATGTGGCCCGCTGAATTGTAATGTTTTTCCGAAGTGACCTGCAAGGTCATTTGGGTTGGCCATCCCTGTTCTACGCAAAACCCCATCAGAAGACTTTTCAAGTATCACCAAAAGAGAGGACTCCCTCCCCCCCCTCACACTCTGCAGTTTCTTCAGCTCTTTTTTCTGTTTTATTACCCCCCAGAGCAATAAAAGTTTCCTACCCTCTCCTCCCCTTTTTTTGTACCTTTCTCTTCTTTCCTAGAGACTTCCGACCAGTGTTTGTCGTGAACTAATGGAAACACCGTTTACATATTTAGAAAATTTATTTTTTAAAAGAAAGTGTTTTTAAAAGATTAATCAGTGGATTATTATTTTGTATTTTGTGTGAATACTTTATTTTCTAATTTAAAAATAAACTAGACCGAATCAAAATTTTAACTATAGTACTAAAAGAATTTTATAAAAATTTTACTACTTAAAAATGTTATTTACATATTTAACTAAAATGGATATATTCCGAATTAACTTTAATTCTGACTTTGATATGTGTAAAATGTATTGCGCAAAGAAACTGTAGCATCTATTATATTAAAATTTTAGTCAGACTTGACCAGGGAATTGAAAATGTTCAATGTTAGAAAATACCAGTCAGTGTATCGGTTTATCCATTGGGCACTTGGGGCGGGCGCCCTGGGCCGGGAAGAGCCCGGATAGGCTGGACTTAAACAGGTTTTCTAGTTATAAATTAGGCTTCTCCAGTGCCAAGAGTATCTGTGGATCTTCTACTCCCAGGCATCGAAATGAGCTTAAACCGGCACTGCAGACAGTAATTTTGAACCATGGTCAAAAGACGAGGACGACACCTGAGCTAGTATCCCCTTTCCTAACTACCACATCACACCAACAGAAAAGCATTTAAGCTCTCGAAAGATTTATAAATAGAACTACAAACAAAGTACAAATAGAATTTTAAAGTTTAATAATGAAATGAGCTTTTTGTAAAAGATACTTGTAGTTATACAAACTTCAATCCATTTTACATACACATTTATAATCTCCTTTTTTCGATTGTTTATTGTGACTTGGGCAACCTTGAGAGTCCCAGGGTTCCGTGAAACACAGTTTGAAGACCACTGCACTATATGAATGCTGAGGATAACGAAACAGAAGAAAAGGTAGATATACAGTAGTGAAAAATTAAGTTTCATGTTTCAAACTGTTGTATTAAAAGTGGACTAATAGTATGAAACAATTTTACTCTTATCGAATAAATATAGTACCATAAAAAATTATATGTTGTATTTTCCAGAATTAAGCTGGCATATAATTTACAAATAAATTTTCATAATTTGCTATGAATTCCATGTAAAAATAAATTCTATGTAATTGGTGAGTATGGTGTCTTTTGGGGAGAATTTTGTTTTTATTCTTTTATCCCCTTCTCTCACAAAAAAATAATATTCCTAACATGTGTCAAAAATTTCCAATCTTGTTAGTTTTGGAAGATGCATAACAATCATCAATCAAAAAAAGTATAAAAATAGTAAAAAATGTTGGTTTCTTTTTTCACTGATATATAAAACATTTCTTGTCGAATAATTCTTATTTATTCACCGATTCTACAAAGTAAAAAGTAAATTTCTTTGATATGCATTTTATCTCGCCTTTTTCTAAAAAATAATAAGTATGAAAGGACTATTGTTTTAATATGGAATCGAAAATTTTATCTATGTTAAATAATGATTGTTCTTGCATGTTCTAATAATATGCACTTTTATATAATTTATAAATAGCAATAACATCCATGTGAGTTGATGAGTTGTGAAATAAGTCGTATAAGAAGTATAAAGGTTCCTACTCTAAATTTCAAAAGTGACTAAGACTAGCAACGTATTTTACTTCAGTCAGAATGATTATTCAACACCATCCAATTAGAAGACCTCAAAAATCACGGAAAGTTGAGACCCCCCCCCCACACACACATCTCCCTACCGCTTCTTCCCCTCTTATCTGTTTCAGTACCCCACAGCAATAAAAGTTTCCTTTTTCTCCCCTTTTTTATATTTTTCTTTCCTAAAGGCATCCGACCAACAAGTGTTTTCTGGTCCCATCCGAAGTGAAATTCCCATGAGATATTGACATCATGACATGACGAGTTGCCTTTGGAAGGATGCTAAACGGTGTTTTGGATAATAAAGCTGCAATTAAACAAAGTAATTTATCACATAGTAATTATATACTGCGTAACAGATTGTCTTAAAACAATAATTTATGGTAAAATAGCTTTGTAATAATTAGATTGACAAGTTTTCTAGTGGATAGAAACACCCCCCCCCCCCCAAGGTGTAAAAAGTTCATAACTGATTATGAACTTCTCTGAGCAAATGATTAATGGAAAAGTTAAGAAATGTAAAACTTCTTAACATTTGAAAATCGAGCAATTCGATTCGCAATTGCGAGATTAAAAAAGCAAACATTATTAATTATTACAATTAAATTTTTACTTCGTTTATAAAATAAATCATTCATTTTAAAAGTCTTCCAAAATTAAAAATTATATATATTTGATGTAAAAAATTAAAACACCGTTTAAATATTTAGAAAATTAAGTTTTAATTTTTTTAAAGTTCATTCAGCAGATCTGTGTGTGTGTGTGAATGCTTTGTTTTATAATTTAAAAACAAACTAGTAATAAAAATCAATATCTTAACTATAGTACTAAAAGAAATCCAATGAGCAGCAAATATCTGTTCATACGGTAATGCCTCACATATTTCTTTTTTCATAAAAAAGTTATATAAAAAATGTACTAAAATTTTTTTTATCATATATTTAACTAAAATGGACATATTTTGAATAAACTTTGATTCTAAATTTGATATGTGCAAAATGTATTCCGAAAAAAGAAATCACACAGAGACTATTATATTAAACATTTAGTCAAGAACAGGTTATTGAAAATGTTCAATGATAGAAAATGTCAGAGACAGTAATTTTTAATAGAAAAAAAGGCAGACTTAAAAATACAAAAACTTTAAAATCACGATATTGCCATATTTATTCGAATCTAAGTCGCACTACTTCCCTTATGCTACTAAAAATTGGGTGCTGCTTAGAATCGAAGACTGAAAAATTCACTGGGGGGGGGGGGGAATTGGACAAGATACTGTCGGATAGAAAAGTTACTGGTTCTCGTTTATTTTTAAAAGTTTTAATAAATAATAAATTAATTACTCATTTCTTATTAATTCACCTTTATTTTTTTTATTTCGTTATGTGAATATTAACGTCGTACTGATCAGCTATACTCGAAGGCTTTTGGTGACAGACCTCGTAATTTTGAACTATGATCAAGTGACAAGGACGACACCTGAGCTACCACCCCCTCTCCTGACTGCCACATCACACCAACAGGAGGACATCTGAGTTCTCGACAGATAAAGCTCCCCTATAAGGCGGGTCTTGAGCGGTACTAGGCTAGAACTCATGATACGGCAGCCACGATTCTGTTACATAACCATTAGGCTACCGCAGCCACTTTTTATTTCGTAAATATATCATATATCTCAATAACATATTTTACACTATTTTTAATTTTTCCCACAAAAACGGCCTGAGAATTTGGGGTACAGCTTAGAATTGGAGAAAATTAATTGAAAAAATAAGTTTCTGCTAATTTAATTAGAAAACAAGATTTGGTTAATGATTGTTCCAATGGTTTAATGGTAAAATTGTACGTTAAATATAAAATCGAATCGATTTTTTGTTAGTTAAAAAATAATAATAATTGCATTACAATAATTAGATTAAAATTTTAAATTGTGAGCTTCAAGGAGTAGTAATTTGTATTCTTTAGTCAATTCATAACTTTCGGTCAAGTATAAAATAAGTATACTTTCAATTTTTCATTCAGTCGCTTCACAGAATTTAGATATTTTTATATGCATTTCATCAATAACAGGCAAAAAAAAAAAAAAAAAAATCTAAGCAACATAATTATAAATTATGTATATAAATTAAACTTTTAAAGCACACATGCAGAAAATGTTAAAAACATTCCTAAATAGGAAAGTTCATCAGGTTTGAGATGTTAAATCTCTGTGTACATCATAAATCTTCTTTATTTTCCACACTATTTGTCACAACTTGCAAGTTACCATAATTTCAGCTGGCGACTATATTGCAGAAGGATATCGCCAAAATTAAGTATTTGTAGCCAAGTAGAATTCGTTTTACAAAACGATGGTGGTGCCATCTGTTTGAGATAGTCCTAACTACGCCAAAAATAATTCAGAATAAACTTAAAATTTAGAAAAGTTCATTAATAAAAACATAAAACTTAATTATGGCTACACTAGTCAAAAGAGGGAAGCATGCTTTCTTATATACTATTTAATTCTACTCGAAAAAAATAAATTTTTTTCTATTAAAATGTGCTTCGCGTTTTCACTTCCTATACTTTAACATAGAAAACTCCAATTTCATTTTGCAATAATGCTGAAAACTGCGTATTTTTTTCAAAATTCAAAGAACACTATCCTCTAAACAATAATTTTTTTTATACCCATAGAAATTTTTATTATTATTGGAGCTTTTTCCTGCCGGCAAATGTGCTTCCCGTTTGATCCCTATCCTTTAACATTGACCGAAAACAGCCTTAACACATCCAGTTTTGTCTGGGGCGCAAAACTGCTGGAACCCGCCCTAGTGGACTCCTCATAATTTACGAGCTAGAATCAAAAGTTAATAAAACTAGTTATATTCTTTTACGATTATTGTGTATAATGTGTCTTCGTTTTCCAGTTCAAATTTTTGTTTGTTTTTTGCCACCAGTTATAATAGTATAGTACTCCTTTTTTAAAAGAGAGGAAAATTCTTTTTTTCCCCTTTTCTTTTAGCAAATAGGGTTTCCCTCATGATTTTTTTAACTGGTATAGTTGATTTTGAATACAAATGTTGTTCAGTTTGAAAACAAGTTTTAATTCACAAGTTATCTTTTTCATTTGCTTCCATTCTTTGACAGATTGTTTTCTTATCAATTAATTTTTTTGATTAATTCGGTGTAGTGAATTTCTAATATTTATACAGTTTTGGATTTGTATAGAAGGAGAAATATACCCTTGGACGGGATATTTGCATTTTTAAAAATATTTTTTTACTAAATGGGGTAACAGGTTTAAAGGGTAATTTAGGTCCTGATACCTATCTTATTAAAGAATGTTAATTATAGCAGAAGGAAAATTATATTTTTAATTTTTGTCATTTCTTTAGTGTACTGTTAAGTGACAATACTCAAGTATTGGAACGGAATCAATATTTTTCTGAAATATTTTAATGTAAAAAGAATAATTATTCAGGTAAATTCCTATTATAGCCCACCCCTTGGCGAAGATTTTTTTCAAGTCGCGCCAACATGGCGCCAAGCGCGTTTTTCAAAGTCGAGTTCAGGCTAACTGGTAAAAACATGGCGTTTTGTCCGAAGGAGCAAAAATGGAAAACATTAGAGCTTTAAGAAAATATCCGAGCTTCTGAATATTAGCTTCTGAAAATAATAGGTATTTTTTAAACTTTTCAAAAGTAGGAAAGGGAAAACATTCCGGAAAAAAAAAGGAGTCGAAAGAGAAATTTTACAGACGTTAAAAAAGCAAATTCAGCAAAATCTCGGCTTCTAAAAATCGGAAATGAAGAGCATTCTAATAAGTAAAAATTTAAATCTAAAGATCAAAAACGAAAAATTCTTTTTTTAACTTTTGAAAAGTATGGATTTAAGAACATTACGAAAAGAAGAAATCGAAGTTCCATTGAGGAAAAAATTTGTTAGACGTTCATAATAAATTAATGAGATTCAGCTTCTAAAAGCAGAAGAAAAAAAAATTAAGGACAAAAAAAAAAAAGACGGATATCGGAACGACAAAAATCGAAATTTCTTTTTTAACTGCTGAAAAAGTAGAAAATTAAGACAGTCTAAAAAATAAATAAGAACAAATCAATGAAAGATTTAGCTTCTAAAAGCAGAAAATTAAGGACATCCTAAAAAAAAAGACGGATATCCGAACAAAAAGGGAAATTTCTTTTCAACTGTTGAAAAATAGAAAATTAAGAACATTCTAAGAATAAATCGATGTTCGAAGGAGAATAATTTAAACTTTTAAAACTTTATGAACAAAATACTGAATGATTTAGCTTCTTAAAAAGACAAACATATTCTAAAATTACTGTAACGGCTTTTGCCAAACCACGTACCTTTCTTTACATCATGCGGATTCTTTCCTCCTTTCGAACGGCATCTTCATAATTTTAACTATTTTTTTTCCGAAAGCTCCATCCAATAATTAACACCTTTTTTTACAAAAAATTGAAAAATTAATAAATAATAAACCTTGCTTTCGTCTAGAAACAATAACCGGTAATCGCACGTACTAGCCGAATAACAGCAAAGCATCAAATAGTAACGGTCCTTACTACTCGTGCATAGTTAGTAGGGTTGCCGAAACCAACGTAATTAACGGAAATTACTAGTTGCAGACACTTAACGGTCACTAAAAATGGTCTTTAATTTTGAAGAAATAAAAAGAGAAGGGTTGCAAGCTTAGCGAACTTATCGCTCAACTTGGCGACCAAAAAAAAGCACAAAATCTAGGGGTGGGCTATAATAGGACACAACCATTATTCATTCATAAGACCTTTGCTTTCGTTTTCAAAAAAATTATGCTGAGTATAATATTTTTTTGTTCTCCTTGAATATGACAATTTTATAAAATTTGACGATGGTTTCATGTTCGTAAATAATTTATTTTGCTTTTTTTGAATCATTGAAATGTCAAGAAAAATATTAATGGTTATGCGATTTTATTTACTGAAGATAGTTGTTAATCATTGATTGAAAAATAAGAAATCTGAAGCAGTTTTACTTTTTATGCTTCACTTTTCGTTAAGATATTTTGGAAGGGACAATTTTACCCATTCTCTGTGGAAATTTGTCCGAAGGGTTTCATGGGGGTTAATTGTCTACTGAATACTGGTCAATGTTTTCTGATAAAGATTAACAATTTCTAATAACCTTTTAAGAGCAGTTTTTAATGGCCTATTTTCAGGAACATGTATTTGCCCTCTAACGTATTGAATTCTCATCTAGATAGATCAATTTAACACAATTTCTCTTTAAATTTTTTTTTTTTTTTTTGCGGTTCCGGTTGTGGTAAAAAAGAACCATTACAATAACGTCCACATGTTCTTTTTTAATTGGCCTTTTATGATTTAAAGTAGCTATTCAATTTTTCTCTTAAAACGTATTGTTTCTTTTCTTTTTTTATGCAGAATTAAAAATATTAGAGCCATTTGAATTTTCAATAGCACTTCATAAGCTTTGCGTGTTTCATTTCGCCTACTTTTAAATTATTTGCATATGTTTATATTGACGTCAAAATATATGAAATGCAACAGTTAAGTTAGTAACGTGTTTTGAATTAGTATCTGTGTTAATTAGTGTTATTATTAGGTACTTTTCCGTTTCGCCTGCGCAAATCTCGTCAAATTGGCGTTATTGGCGACAACACACAATATACACACAAAAATGTAATAAAATGTTAGTCCGCATTAGTTTTTCATCCATTTTTGATGTATTTTGAAAAAGACACTATGATAAGAAAAAACCACGACTTGTACCTTTACCACCACATTTTTAAAACAAGTGGGAATATTTCGTTTGGTGTCAATTGCATCATTTTTGGCGAATTTATCGCTTGTGCTGGCGAAACAGAAAAGTATCTGTTGTTAATGTGCTACTGCTACATTACTAAACTACTGCTACTGTACTCAAAAATGGATTATTTATTTATCTTTGTTTTCAGAAATTGAATGCTTGAAAAGTACGGTGTAGACTTCTAAACAAGAATTGTCCATTTGCAATAGTATCAAGCTAGTAAAAACATAAAAAATAGAGTCTTAAATGGATTTGTTATCGCAAATATAAGAAGAGATGAACAATTAATAATTTCACTCTTCTGCTTATTTAGTTTCTGTATCTGGATTGGCCAGCTATAAAAATTGTACAAATAGCAAAAAGAACGCGAAAGTGTTAGCAATGGAAAAAGAAGCAGAAGGAAAGCAAAGGACGAATAAAACTATTAAAACGAAAACAATATGCCAGTTTAGAATTCCGGATAATGGTTCAGTGACTGTTATTGAAGTAAGCAACAGGATGCAAAGAATTCGGATTACAATTCCTACTGATGGTCGGGTGCGTGTGAAATATAGACATCCCTATGCTGTATGCGAGCCTTGTCAAAAGCAATTTACTGGAGAAACTCCTTATCAGCAACATCTTCAGAGTGTCCAGCATGAGAGAAGGTGCTTTAGCCAGGGAAATCAAGTATCAAACGATATTTGCGTAAAAGTATTGGAAAAGACCAAATTTTGACATTTTGTGAGCCAGATAATACTTTTTGCCTTAATTGCTACTAAGCATTGAATTTTATGATAAACTCAATAATTTTAAGCATTTTAATATTCTTGTACAACTAAGTCTTCGTGTTTAAATTTTAATTGCAACTTACAAAAAAGTTATATATTTCAAATAAAAAATAAATTGTATTTTTATTCCAGTTGCAGGAATTTGTTTAGCTGAGTTTAACTTTAGTTATTTTAGTAAAATTACATGTTGCCTGTTGTAAAAGAAAATATGTTGTGTTGAAAAATCTAATTTTACAGTCAGTACATAAGTACTGAAATCATCTTTAGAATATACTTGTGTGATAAATAACAATATATCCTACACGATACATATGATTAACGTGTTAAGAATGGTTAACATATTGTAATATTACACAGAATAATTTTATTGGTGTATCATACATTAAGAAAAAAATGAAACAATATATTGATACCTATTGTTAATGTATTTTATAGTGGAAATATATTAACACAGGTAATTAAGACCATTTTTGTTTTGAAAAAAGAATTACGTTTAATATAAAAGAACATAAGGGATGCATACTACATTAAAATTATTTTAAATTTTCAAGAGAAAGTGAAAATAATGAATTCAAGCCAAAAAAAGCTTCGATTGATTCAAAATTAATGATAATCTGTCTTATATAAAAAGATGGAAGTATTTTGAAGAAGGAAGTCTTTATTCTGAATCTGGGGGGAAAAGTCCTGTAAATTTTCTAGTAAAAAAAATAAGATAATAAAAAAATTTAGTACTTTTAACAACTCTTGTAGGTCTTGGAGTTTTTTAAAATTTGATGATAAAATTAAGTTAAATAACATTATGTTAGCCGCATCAATTTTTATGAATTCAGTTTTTACTAGTTGTGAAATTAAGAATGAATAATTAAATTGTTTATTGTATTTGATAAAAAATGCAGAACTAAAAGAACGCAGAGTAGAAATAAGAGTATAATGCAAAATCACTGAGGATAGTAAATTTCATTTGAAAGATTTTTGTTTTAATTAATTACTTCAAATAAAATTATTGTTAATTTTTTCTATGGTTTTTTTAATAGATGTTGAAGTAATTTTTTAAAAAATATGGAGAAGATGTTGTATTTATTTAATGTTGATAAAATAAACTTTTTTCGATAAAAAAACGTTTTAATATAATTACTTGTACTGATATCACTATCACATAGTGATTCTGATTTCACTCTCACTGTCCAATCCATTCAATTTTTTACCCATTTTTTTATGGTACTCTGGTATTAGCCCCTCGAACAAAAAATTAGCAAAGATTTAGAGGAATTTCATCTTAATTAAAACATAGACAATTGCCTTTGAACATGAGCGTTAAATTACTAATCATTAATGAATATCAGTCTTAAATTATATTTTTTTATTTGTCGAAGACGGTTAACGGACTGTTTATTACTTGTGTTTTAATACCAAATGTATTTTTTATTTATGGTTGACGGGAAAATTGTTTTTATAAGTCTGAAAGTTTTTTTTAAATAATTAAAGATATATTTGTAAGTTTGGTTTTTAAGTGAATTAAAATATTCACATGAATGCTAAATTATAAAAGTAAATTTATTCAGATATGCAAGCAAGACATTTTTTATGAATTTAAAGTAAGTATTTCAAGCTCCTTTTATCAGGATAATATACAAAATTAAAGGAACTTCTCATATGCAGATAGCAAAAATATTTCAGAATTTGCATCTTTGAGTCTTTATTTGAGAAATAGGAAATAACTAAAGTTTCAGC
This sequence comes from Trichonephila clavata, assembly GCA_019973975.1. Lineage (NCBI taxonomy): Eukaryota > Metazoa > Arthropoda > Arachnida > Araneae > Nephilidae > Trichonephila > Trichonephila clavata. The sequence goes on along the minus strand of BMAO01012066.1, from coordinate 14,288 downwards.
ATCAAAAATAGGAGGTGTTACGCCAATAATATTTCTACTTCGGCATTAAAAAAAAAGACAAAAAAAAATTGCAAAACTAAAAGATGAGTAACTTGTTTTATAAGAACATAAATGTTTGACACATCTACCTTAAATCGAGTAATTTTTGACATGTATATTGATCTATTATAATTGATTTTTCTAGAACCCTCAGTTTATTTAATTAAAAATAGTAGATAATGAATTTATTAAATTTATCTATGTATTAAAGATGCAGTATAATGTGTGTGCGTGTGAATGTACACTTGACTCCGAAAGTCTGCTGTCAATGATTCTTCAAAATTTCCTCATTCAAACAGCAGCAACAAATTTTACCTTAACATGAAAAAACAAAAATGACCACCAAATAATTACCAACCATCCGCGCCAAAAGTCTGCGTACACTTACAAAATAGAGCTTTTAAAGACCTTTTAGTGTAAAATAATTGCACTAAATCATGTTTTTAAGTAATTATAAGCTTATTTTACGATTTATTTAGGATTAGAGATTTGAAAACTTTTGTGGTTCCATGGCAAGCGACAGAATAGAGACCAATATATTATTGAAAGAAAAATCATCAGAAAAGGGGAAAATTTTTAAAGAAATTGCTGAAACTGTTAATAGGAGACATTCATTGATTCAAAAAAAGTTCATAAACTACAAATCAACTGAAATTTTAACGTCCACGCCAAGATCCGGCCGCCCGTCTGCAGTGTCACCTCGAGAATCTTGCTTTGTAATAAGCTCTATAAAAATAAATCCAAGACTATAAGCTTCACAAATAGCTAAAAGTGTGGCATTAAATAGTAAAAATATGTGACTTTAACGACAATTCGAAGGGAACTGAAAAAGTATGACTATCATGGTTGAGATGCACTCAAGAAATCATTCATCTCTTGAGTGAAAAGAGATGAATGACTTTTGCCAAAAAACGTCTAAATAGGACACATAATTACTCGAAAAATGTAATATATTCAATTGAAAGTATTATTTTTTTTGTAATTTGGTATCAAAAAGAACAAAAATATGCCTGCAAAAATTCCTGGACAGATCTTAAGAAAGAGAATTCTTATTCGACTATCAAACATGGAGAAGGAGGCATAATGTTTGGGGGTGCATTGGAAGTCTTTCGGCTAGAAATCCGGTATTTATTGAATCGACAATGTACAAAATTGATTACTTTAGCTTATTGAAGCAAAATATCAAGGAAAGTGCTGAGAAATTTGTGGTGAGTGATGATTTTTACTTTCGGTGGCATAAAGGTACCTAGCAAATGGCTCCCATTGTGATGCCGTGGCTGTTCTGACATGTCCCAAACCAATCCCGCAGGCCATCCTAGTCCCCATACCTAAGCCCAATGCATCATTTATGGTATATACTCGAGTGAATAATTAGGGGAAACGTAATAACATCCATGGAAATGCACAAATCTGTCATAGTAGAAGAATGGAACAAAATATCCACGGATGAGGCAACTAAGCTAGTTAAATCACTGCCAAATATGATGAGAGAGTTACAGAAAGAACGGAACAGCTTAAAAAGTATTAACTTTTAATTACAAGCCATTATTGTAAAGGTTTTTTTCCAGTGTACGCAGACTTTTGGCGCACACGATTTGTGTCGTTCTGAAGTTATAAATATTTGTATTATTTTATGCAATATTCAGGTGATTGATTGTAGCTTATACTATTTGAATTAACGACGTTAGATGAATCAATAATAAATTGTATTGATTCTGAGACTTCATTTAATTCGCCATTTTTGCATGAGTATAAAAGATGATCGTCTGTATGCAGACTTTCGGAGGCAAGTGTATGTATATGTTACATAAAATCATGAAATTACTTTAGGAAATTAAGACATTTTTCTGTCTGAGAATGTATTCTTACTCAGGCTTTTGACATTAAGTGAAAAAAGCTTTATAAATAGCGATGCCACACTTTGATTAAAGTTCAATTTTAGTACAAATTGATTCGTTCCTATGGATCAGTTCAATCAGATAGATTTCTCATATGAGAAAGGGAGCGCTACTTTCCACATAAACTAGAAAGCACCGAAGGGTAATTTCTGTGGCAAAAATTAAAAATCTGGTCTATGAGGGTAAGGGGAGCTTGTACCACCAAATTCACCTCCTCCTAGCGTGCACCACGGCGATCAATATTTACCCCCCCCCCCTTCAACTTCTTATTGCATTTCCATTCTTTCCAAATTATATAGAACATTAAAAATAAAATGCTTTTAAATATTAGTAAATGAGTAAATAAATATATTTTCAGCGTACTTCCCGCTTTTATATAATTAACATTTATTATTTATTTCTTTATTTTTCATACGAAAACAATATGATTAAAATGAAATCCTTTATAAAAATATATTTTATATGTATTAGAAAGTTCAATTTATTAAAACTATTCAATATATTTTTATTGAAAAAATTCATGTGAAGATGTAGTTTTTAAAAAGACTTATTCTCTAAAAAAAAATAAAATAAAAATTTTCATGAGATAAAAAGAGACATTTGCATTGTGGATTGCGTAATGCACATTTCACGAAGATTTTTGACCTAAAATATTTTAGTAGTATATACTTACAGAGTAAAAATAAATAGTAAAAAAATATCTTGATTCCTTGCCATCTATTTTTCTCTAGGTACAGCAGGTGAGATATTGGACTAGCAGATAGTGAAGCCTATGGCATTATTACCTTTCAGAAAAAGAATACATACATGCATATATACATAATGAAATATTTCTTGAAAGAGACTAGAACTATAACATATATAAATTAAATGTTACTTATAGAATGATATTTTTTAAAAAAAAGTATTATTGGTATAATGATTTTAATTCACAAAAATTTGTCATAAAGGCACTTAATCGATTATTTAATTAGTAGAAAATAAAGTTACCCTTTACATAAGCCAAATCTTTTTTGTTCTATTTTCGTTTTTCCTCTCGAGTAACTCGTATCTTATTTAAAAAATGAATTTGAATAGTTGCATAGAATTCTGTTCGAAGTCTTTTAATTAAGGAGGTGAAAAAAATAGGCAGTAAATTAAATTATTGTCTTAAACATTTTACGATATTTAATTTTTCATTTTCAAAAACCTTTTTTACGATCAATACTTTTACACATTCTTTCGATCCCATAGATTTAAGTTTCAAAGATTAAAAGAAAGAGAAAAAAATTTGTTTTATATAGTTGAGATAACATTTTTTATACTTATAATGCTCTTTACTTATAACTCTTTATAACAAACCTTAACATATTTAGATCAAAAACTATAATGTATATAACTTGAAATTTGTTGGGTTACCATTGTGCAAATTCTTACAAAATTTTTTAATCTAAACACCTTTAAATGTACAAACTAGTTAAAAAATAAATAACTTTATCAAAAATAATTACCAAGGAACTTCAAATAATTTTTTTCTTTTTATAGGAGTTATGATCAAGGTTTTGCTGTCAATTTTACCCCAGTTCAGAAAACGATGAAATTGTGACTGTGTAATATTAAATACTATAGAATTAATAACTGTGCGTGTAAGCGCGAGTGTAGTTCGAAAGTTGCCCTGCACTCTTCGCAAGGACGTCTTACGACACGGGCCCAGAGCTTTGCCCTCGGTGGGGCTTCGTTTGATTCTCGACTCTGTCTTAATAAGATCATGATCCGGATAATTTAACAGTTAATCCACTTAAAAGAACCGCTGCTGTATACTGTAATTGCAAACGATTCCATTCATTACTCTACTTATTGTCAAAAGAGTGGGTGGGTGGTCCGTGACGGTGTAAGGTAAGAAATGAACAAGAGTGGCTAAGCCATGTCACTATCCTTTCCTTACGGCTGCCAGGCCAAGATACGGGGGTCCATAAGTGGTGGATAATGGAGAGACTCTCCAAAGAGCAAAGAATGAGAAAGAGCATTAAGGGAAAAATTCCTTCCGAACTAAAACTGGCTAGGTAGTATTAAAACAAGGGGTTGCTCTAGAAATAGTAAGGATGGAGGGAATCAATTTGAAGTGCCTAGGGTACCGGGGAGGTTACAAATGGCCCTGGCCTAGGTTGTGAGTTGTGCACATTTCTTTGTATCAAATCATCGTTTGAACGAGTATTTGACAATGCATGTTTATATACTGTCTACTTTAAAATATCTCAGGTGGGTTTAAATATCTCTTGCATAGGGGTCCAAAACCCCAAAATATCTTAAGATTTCTTTAGGCTCAGGGCCTCAAAGAGTCTTAAGACGTCCCTGACTCTTAGTATGCTCAAATGAACCTGAAAACTTAATCATATTTACCATTTTTCCAGATTTTTATCTTACTGACAAATTCCTTCAAGATGCAACTTTTTTTTGTCTTAAAGTGTTTGATAATATGAAGCCCAGTGTCTGAGTGGTTTCAGTCTTGCTTGGGAACTAAACACTGAGGGTTTTGCGTCATATTGACCACCTGACCGGAAAATCTGCTCATGCACTCAGTGCCAAGGTCATGAAAATTGAGATGGGCATGGTAGGCCTTGGCATTCATGGTCTGTTGTCACTAACTTTTTAGTTTAGTTAAGTATGATAATGAAAATTTAATGTACAATAAATTTTTGAAAGAGTTATATTAGCGTTGTAGTGTATGGCAACGTGAGGGCTATAGGTGACGGATCTCGTGATTCTGAACCTCGGTCAAGTGACGAGGACAACATTTGAGTTGACACCCCTCTCCTAAAAACCACACCAACGAGAGGACATCGAGCCTCGACAAATTTAACGTGCATCGGTCCCCTCTACACGCTGAGTTTTCGGTGGCACCATAACACGAACCTATGACACACCGAACCTTCCCTTCCCTATCTTTTGCTATGCGGACAGCCCAGTTAGATAAAACTAGCTGGGACAAGGTCAACTTATTTGCGAGAAATGAGCTGAAGCACCTGCTCTCGTTCCCATCAAATGCCTCAAATCATTATCTATATGGAAGCTCGGAGGCTGTCGAATCCCTTCCGAAGCAGAAGACTCTTAATTCTATTAGGTGGACTCTGCCTTTAAGCTCCTGACATCGAAAGATGATGAAGTTGCAGGTGTTGGGCCAACTCACCAGGACTGTCGCAATAGGATAAGGAGGCAACCAACTGAGGGAGATCTAAGCAGCTATCTTACTGGTTCAATGGAGGGCAAGTTCGCTGAGACTTCCAACCAGCTGCCGAATACCTGGACCCTTGCAAGAAAAGTCGCCAATACGTCACCTGGTCCTTCAATGAAGGATTCCCGTCCATGACCTTTATATCATAGATGCCACCATTCTGTTGTAAAACAGACGGTCTGCTTTCCATCAAGCAAGAAGGAGATGAAGGTTGAGAAATACACCTCTTTTCTTCATCACATCACAGTACTTGTTTTCTCAAAGGTACAAATTGTGCCAATCCTCGTCATTTCCCTCGGTGTCTGGGACCCTTAGAACAACACCTTTCTCACACAAGCTGATTGCAATGAAGAGTTATCTTAACGTTCTGTAGAAGCCATGTGTGTCCGACTGCATCCGACAGAGTAGAGACATCTACATCCCATACCTGACCGGTGTCCAACAATATTCTATCAGTGCAGTGGCACTAATTCCTGATCCAGACGCAACTGCAGAATCTGCTAATGCAATCTAGCCCATCAATTCTAATTCCCAAGTGAGCAGGCATGACAATTCACCATCCAGAACTGCCTCCCAACACTCGACACTGTTATCCCCGTTGTGGGGGAAAAGCTACTACAACAGACTTATAAATATTTCCTGTATTCTTTCTGTAGTTGTACTGATCATGGTGGGTGCCCTGGGAGCATGGAACCCAAACAATGATGCCTTCCTCAGGATAATGGTCACCCAGCGCTATACATGAGAACTTTGAAAAAACTTTATGTCTCGGACGCAATGAAGTGGAGCCGAGACATATACATTCAGCACTTGACAGACATGCAACAATGCTACACCCGCTGTCCCTGAAATGGGAGCTAATTCACCTGCCTCCCCCACCATAGGGGAAAAAAACTTTGCATATAAAATTTGTCTTGCACATATTCCTGTATTTCTCCTTAGTCCATAGATTTCATGCCTTGGAGCGAAAATGCTTTCCCATCTATCGATGCTTTGTGGCTCCTAATGCCCCTGTTAAACTTCTTAAGTTACCAAGTCAATTGTCCCTCTACAATAGGTTTGGACCTTGACTCTTGGATTGCCATTGTTGCCTATTCCGTTTTGGAAAGTAAAAATATGTATTGTACATTTTATTGTATATATGTTTGTGTTGCATGTTCTAATTGCTACGTTGCATGTTACTTCGTTAACTTATTTTGATATAGCATTTTTATGTATTTACTTGTTATTGTATTTATAATAATTGTGATATATTGTACTCAGCACTTTTTTAAAAACTCATTAAAAATTGTTGCAATTCATTTCCTAGAATTGTCATTTCATCGCCATGGTGGATTTCATGTGCCCAAACGTGTGCGGGATATGCTCTTTTTTGTGTATTGTCGCCAGAGGACGCTTTGCAGCGAGGAAAAGTTTGGTTCGAGCGATTGTTAGTTTTCAGTGGTAAGATGATTAGGTACATCCCAGTGCTTCTAATTCGTCACACACACAGTTTGTATACAAATATGAATATTTAAATTAATGTCTCTCGATTCTTTACTGATAATCAAAGGCAATTTTCAATAACAAAAATCATTTCTGATGATAGGAATAATGTTCAGTTTCCCTAATGGATAAAAATTGCTGAATTTAATTTTGGCGCACATTTTCATAGAATCCACTTGGTATGACTGATTGATTTTAATCTACATTCTTAAATGTTTATTGATTCGAATTCCATTTCAAGACTCAAGATCTGTATTAATGTGTCCTCAGAGACGTCATTGTTTATGTCAATCCTGTAAAGAGTTTAATGTAAAATGTTATCGAGCTTGCATGAATTTTATCGTCCTGACATTATTAACAGAATTTTTTGAATAGGTTAACTGTAAATGTAGAGAAAATCAATGCACTCAACTACAAAACAAAACTCCTGAGCGAAGTTCATTTTTCAATATATATTGCTTCAAAATGATAAATTGTTAAAAAAAATATTTAATTTATTTAATTAGATATTACAAATGGTTGAAAAACAAGATAAGTAACATTATTTACATGAATTCTATATAAGAATCTTTTATGACAAAAAATGTTGGTTGAAAAATGATAATATCTAAAAGAGTGGATCGAATTCTCTGGGCCAAAATCTTTTCGAATACACGCATCTGTAAACAGTCTTACACCATTCAATGAGAAGTCTTTAGTCCTGGGTATTCTGGAAAATAAAGAAATGCATGATGAAAAGAGGTTTCTTATATAGCTCATTAAAAAATTAAAGAATATATAATATGATTAATCTGTGTATTCATATTTATTTCTCTTACAATGTAGAGAACCCTACGTTGTTTTATTTTCAAGTCGGACAGTGAACCCTAAATCAGACTATTTATAAACTTTCTCTACAATATTGCGACGAATCCGCAGAATTCAACATTTTGGTAATATTCTATTTTCTTAGCTTCTGATTGACTGATTTAATTGTCAAAATATAAATTTCTTTCTAAGTAACCTTTTTTGGAAGAAAATTTTATATTTCAAACCTGTAACCATTCTTTAATCCAAGAAAGTGAGTCAAATAACAAATTAAACGCATAGATAAAAAAAATCTGCTTTTTCTCGTTCTATTTTTAATGTTCCTATTTCTTATTTAAAACACACATTGGAAGAAACATATATTATATAATACTTAACAAAAATCATCATTTTTTAAATTTTTGACAAATATTCTTTATTTTTATGGGTAATGTATGTCCCCCCCCCCAGAACTGTTTAATTTTTTCTTTTAAATAACTATATTTCATATATTCATTTCTAGACGGAAGTACCCACTTGTTCTTGGAACATCACTGAACAACTTAAAAAAAAGTAATATTAAAAAATACTCAATTCCTACTTAGGTCAAGAAAGAAAACGTTATTTTGGTTAATTAAATGTAATTAATGAATTAATATTTGGAAAAAAAAACTGTATTAACATCACTAAAAGTTTTAAAAAATTATTTGGAAATTATTGGAAAAAAATTATTTATTGGATAAAATTTGTTAGAAAAACTCACTGGCTCCATCTGTTAGTGCTAGATCCAACGTCGTCAGAAATAACGCAGAATAAATTTAGAATTAAAAAAATTGAGTTAATGAATTAATATTTGGAAAAAAAATTAAATTTATTACATTTGAAAATCAAGCGTCATCCATTACAAATTTTAAAAAATGTCTTTGAATTTCAGTGGATGAATAGAAAGTATTTTTTTTAACGATTGAAAATTTGAACAAGATATGTATATATCGGGAGAGAGTGAACTAATAGTAGGAATTGAATAAAAACTAGTTTTAAAATGCAAGACTCCAACGCAAACTATCTTTTAAGATTTGTGAGAGTAACGCACAAATAACTTATTTGTTTTGTAGTATTGAGTCACCTCGCTGTCGTATTTTGTATGGGAATAAACACCGCTTCGAAATATTACTTGCCGTCCCTTAAGTCTCGCACACAGTTGAGAAACTCACTCAAGAACTGCAGAGTTAAATAATGATCATTTCTGCGTGTGGACATTCGAGAATACAGGGTGCGGCGAGAAAACCTGGACAAACAACTTTATAAACAATTAAGAAATTAACAAAATATAACAAACAATACTAAGAGTACACTCGTACTAATAAATAAATTTAATTGGTTTCAAAGTGACAGCCGTTTACAGCAATGCAGAGGCGCAAACGCTTGCAGAAATTTTCAACAATGAGCCTCAAGTCTTTTACCTTTAATCTATCCCATTCCTGCAGTAAAAATTGCTTTAGAGAGTTTCAAGTTTTTTATGGTTTAGTGCAATCTCTGGACTCAAAAATGGACCACACACTGTAATCTATGAGATTGAGATCCGGCAAGTAGGGTAGCTATTCTTCCCATGATGTCATATCTGGAAAATTTGCCTTGCATCACTCTTGTGTCTTTTTCGCCTTGTGAGCTGGTGCAGAGTCTTGTTGAAACATCCACTTTGCATTTCCGAAATGCTTTTGGGCCCACCTAAGTACAACAGCTTCAAGAACGTCCCTCTGGTACACTTTTTGATTGATTTTAACGCCCTCTTCCACAAAAATCAAAGGAGTTTTACCACTTGCGCAAATTCCGCCCCGACTTTGGATATTGGCGGTATTCAACAATTGCCGAATGCTTGGAGCGTCCACAGACCAGATTCAATCGTTTTGGGAGTTATGAACTTGTTGAACCGCAAAGAACTTCTCATCAGTGAAAAGGAATCTCTCCCATCGCTGACTTGCGGGCCGTCTCAAAAGTTTTCGGCATCTTTGGAGCCGTACTAGTTTGTTTCTTTCATTGAGGAGCTGAAATTTTCGCAACTTCTGAGGCTTCAATACAATCTCCGTTTTTGCAATTCGTCTCACCGTTCTGACACATATTCTCATGTTACGAGCGATTTTCTCATGGAAACCATCGGATTCCTCTGGACTCGCTTTTCGATGGCCTTACGATTCATTGAAGGGTTTATAGTGCGTTTTCGCCCACTTTCTGGACGTCGACCATTATTGCCAAGTTCTTTGAAACGGCAAATTGCATCAAACACTGTTTGTCAAGGTACAATAAGCAAATGAACGACTTCACACTTTCGTTTCCTTTACTGAAACAACTCTAAAATAGCAGACCTTTTGCTCGACATTATCAAAAACACATAAATTAAAGTACAAACTAAGAAATGTATTAAAAAATATTTTATTATTAAAGTGATGGATAAAGAAACATGAAAATATAAATTAAAAGGAAATTTGTTAATTATTCTAGGAGGCAAGAAATTTGTCCGAGTTTTTTTTTGCCGTACCCCGTAGTAGTGTGGACACATTACTAACCCATTATGCCGCAACCCTTATAAAATGGATTCAGTGAGTTTTTCACAATTGAAATGAATTGATTGCAAACCTGTGTGTGTGTGTGCTATAAATCTATTCTTTATTCTACATTTTATTTGATACGTATTGCACAGATTAGAAAATTCACAACTAAAAAAAATAAGCATATAAAAAAAACTCCAAAATGAAGCACATTGAAAATAAAAAAACAAAACAAAATTCAATATAAACCTCTTCCACTGATTGATATGTCTTTCGTACCTGTCAACTTTTGAAAATGGTAAAACGTAAAAAAAATATAAGTTTGACGTTTCAAGTACAACCTTAAAAAGGAGAAACAGCATTTTAAATTGTATAAAACAAAGCGTGATGTACAAATATTTTTAAATAGTGCGAACAAAATTTCATAATAAAGATATTTTCTTAATAAAGATATTTTGATGAGAAAAGTATACTTAGGAAAATTTTCCTTTGTTTCGACTTAATTTGTAAAAACTTGTACATACTAAGAGGTAAATTTGAAAGTAAATGTATAGAAGCATTTAAGAAAGTAATGAATTTACAGAAAAGATGCTTTTGTAGAAAAATATTGTCGGTTCCCAGCATACGAAGCGCTATCTGTGTAATTAAGAGAGTAGAGTGTATATTGTGTCTGTAGTAATGTATGCAAGAACTGTGTGTGCGCTGCCTGAACTGCGCATGCCTGCAATTTTGATGTAAATGTAAAAAAGTTATGAGTAATTAATAAACGTCAGTTCACAAGAAAACTGTGTCGTGATTGTGTCATGAGCAATAAGTGTTATTGTGTTAGAGCAGGCATGTCAAACTCATTTGATATCACGGGCCACATGAACTATTTTATATTAAGTTTGAGGGCCGCATGTTTTCAATGTTCAAAAAATTAATTCAACAGGGTTTTTAGAATGATTATATTCTTATTTATAAAAATCAATACATTGCATATTATACATGCATAATCGTTTAATATTTCCTTTTATTTTTTAAACTATACATGTTTTATATTATTTTATTTAAAAAAAAACAAAATAAATTTGTAATACGAAATACAATTTAATATTTCTTTTATAAGATATTTAACATCGTTTGTTTTCTCTCAAAGCAAGTCGTCAAAACTTGGTTTGAACATATTGAGCTGATGTAATTTTTAAAAAATGATGATAAATGTTTATCATTTAATCTTGACCTTTCAGAATTTTTATTATTTTTGTTTAAAGAAAAAGTTTCTCGCATAAATAAATGCTTCCAAACATAGCCATTCATTTTACTTGTAACAATTGATAAAACTTTAAGAAACCGATCAACAGATGAATATGCAAACAAATCTAGAGTTTCAACTTACAAACATTTTTGCTTCAGCAAAGAATCACAATAGATTTCAATTAATTCCCTTTGTAAGTTTTCATCAACAATTTCAACATCGATAGATAGATGTGAAGTTAAAAATTAAATTGTAATTCAAAATTTTTAAAGTTTAGAAAATATTCGATCGAATTCTATCTCTAACAATTTAATTTGGTGAGAATATTCTGTAAATTTTTATTTAAGTGATTTAATCAATAAATTTTGAAAGCTTTTCAAAGGGAGAAGTTTTCTCTTTATGTATGTAATAATTTTTGTTTGAAAGTGTTAATATCAAATAGCATTGTAACAAAAGGATTTTTGCCTTGAACCTAAGTTGACTTGTAAGATCAACTGAGAAAAAAAAGCCAGGGGTTTTCTTATTTGATACTTAATCTTTTAATTCAGAATCTTTTTCTTCTTTAATCTTTTCTCATCTTTTAATTCAATATATTTTTCTTCTTTCATATTTTCTCATCTGTTAACTGAGCACATTCATAATTTTTTCTTTGCTTCCAAAAAAATAATTTTATCCAGAAAATTAAAAAATCGTTTTACCACTTTATGACTTGAAATCCATTGAACTTTCGAATAATATGGTTGACTATATAATTCACATTCTATATCTTCCAGAAATGTAGCAAATCGACGATGCTAAAGTATACATGCTGGAATATAGTTGCAATTTTACTAACTATTTTAAAGTATGTCCAATATATCCAAGTTCATACCCAAGAACAGTGCTTGTTATGAAATAATACAATGAAAATGTTTAAAATTACCATGCTGTTTGCTTGTTTCTTTTAATCTCGCTGCTTCTTTAGTAATGCTGGTCACGGTAGATGCGCTATCCGTTGCAAGACAAACCAACTCCCCCCCCCCAAGGAACACTTTGTCTCAAAACTTCTTAAATGCAACAAAAATATGTATTATGCACAATACAGGACTCGAATTGACTCAGTTCACGACTAATTCATCACCTCTGCTATATAGTCACAGAATTTCAACTTAAACTTATGCATCTAATTTTTTTTTTTTTGTGCTGGACATATATATATATATATATATATACCGTTTTTTCTTACGAATCTGAGCCGCCATCAATTCTAACTGCACCCCAAATTCTCAACAAATTTTTGTGAAAAATGAAAATAGTGTAAAAGGATTTATCGATATCAAATTTTACGAAATTAAAATAAATTTAAAATAAGAACTAATGAGAAAGAAATAATTATTTATTTTATCAGTATTATTAACTTTTAATCGCTTGCATGCCCCCAATTGCTCTAAATACCATATCCAAAAAATTTCTTTCCCTTCGATTTTAAGCCGCGCCCGATTTTCAGTAGCATTAACATTGGAAAAAAGTGCAGCTTAGATTCGAGTAAATACGGAAATTCCTCCTCTCAAATTAAGTATTCACAAAAAATTCTTCTTTAGTAAATGGCTTCAATTTGTGCTTGCGATTAAAAAGTGATAATATATAACTAGTTTTTACTGCAGTTGTATTGTCTTCAACAAATTTAGGTGGCTGCGGTAGCATAGCGGTCACACAAGGTAACGAACTTGAGTCATATGAGCTTGAGACTTGTACCAATTAAGCTGATGCACGTTAAATATGTTGAGGTTAAAACATCCTCCCAATTGCGTGGTGTGGAAATTAGGAGAGGGGGTGCCAGCCCATGTTTCGACCTCGTCACTTAACCATGGTCCGTCGCCAAACACCCTCGAGTAGCTGAACAGTGCGAAGTTAATATTCACTCTCACTTCCTCTCTTAACAAATATGTTAATACATTTTTTTCCTTTTTTCAAGAGTTAATTTCAGTTCCAACAACTCGTCTTCACAAAGTTTCGCAACATATTTGTGACAGTTTGTTTTTAGATTTGTGTCATATGTCTTTTAAAATTATATTCCTTAGCAACCGAATTACAGTGTTTACATGTCAGGCACACTATTTTATTCTTGCTCTGGTTATAAAAATATTGCAGTTCCCATTTTTCTTGAAAATTACGAGGCTCATCGTCAGTTCACATTTTCTTACTCTGTTCTTGAAGTTTGATTATGTTTTTATTAAAAAACTTTTTAGTTTAATATGACTGAAAACCAAAATCCACTTTCATTCACATACTATTGAGTAAGCACTAATTTGTCTTGGCAATCTTAGGGATTTTAAATTTAAAAAAAAATAATACTTCAACTGCTTCTGACGTCACGCTATTTGTCTCTATCTGATTCGACTCTTCAAAGAGAAATAAGTGCTGCAGACATGATGAATCGTAATGCGATCTCTATAACAAATAATATTCATAAATGCATTTAGAATTTAATAAAAAAAAGGATTTATTGTAGTGAAATAAAATGAGAAAAAATTTAATAAATATTAAAAATAATTTGCATTTAAAGCTATTTCTATAATTAAATAGGATTTAAAGAAAACAAAACAAGAATAGATAATAAGTGTAATATGCTGTAAATTTTTAAAAGTTTAACGGAAATGTGAATTTTAAAATAAAAAAAAACCTTTAAAAACCTGATTTTAAAAATGTAATTAATTTTGTAAAATGTCTTCGCGGGCCGCAACCTATGTACTGGCGGGCCGCATGTGGCCCGCGGGCCTTGTGTTTGACATGCCTGTGTTAGAGACTCTTGAGTCCACTTAAGTGTTTAAGTTATCGACATAAAAATATATTATTACACATTTATAAAAAAAGAAATTCACGTACAGTCGCTAACGTTTAAGTTAGATGTTGACATTCTCTCTCTCTCTCTCTCTCTCTCAAGACTACGAACTAGCAATAGTCATCGAGTACAGGAATGGTTTGTGTAATTTTTGAGTACTTTACGGCGCAAATTTGAAACCTTTGTAGACAGTAGAACACATCTATGATCATCTCAGGAATTTTTAAAGATAAAGGAGATTTTTTTCCTGATGTCAAATTTATAT
>BMAO01012065.1:0-15558 GCA_019973975.1 Trichonephila clavata | reverse complement strand
AAACATGACTTTCCAAGGGGCCCTAATATTCTCCTTTGCGCCACTGGGCATGCGTACTTACGATTTTTGCATCCAGAACATCTATCAACTCTAGCTGGGATCAAACCCTCAACTTCTGGCTTACAAAGTGGGCAAGCTACCTCGTAACCTCCGAACTGTCAATTGTGTAAGTAACCAACAAACGTGAAGATATGCAATAGTTCTGTACGCAACAAAGATCAATCATCTCTATTCATGTATTGTAACTATATTTAAAAATAATCACATTAATTAATCTATACATTGCATTTACCACTTATGCACAAAGGTTTTAAATACTATAATTTTTAAAATTGAAGCTTTTCCACATTTTTTAAAATTTAATACTACCGTGTTTTTTTAGAGAAATACCTGCCTGACATGCATTTTTATATCTAAAATTATGCTCTAAATGGCCATAATTGACTTTTGAAACTATAAAATTTATCCGTTTCTCTATTACTATAAAGTTATGTAAAAAAAATTTTCTTCTAAATGTTATATATCAATATGAGATCTAATCTATTGAACATCTAACTGAAAATAAATCGATGAGATATTTTTGGGCAAAAGAATATTTCCTCGAACTTAGAGCCAGCAGAGGCAAAAAAGCAGTTTTTTTAATGGCATTCTTCACGCTTCTAAATGGAAAGGAAAGAAACAATTGGAATTCTTTTGTCTAATGAAGATGGAATCGTCTCCCTTCGAAAGATCACTGAGCGAATGTTTGCCATCCTAATGTCTCGTAATTCGTCGAAGATAAAAATCGTTCTTATTGGATGAATGATCAATAGTCGGTTTCCATGGAAACCTCCGGATAGTGATGGACCACTAACCATTCTAAGACCTTTCGGGGAAAAAAAGTTTGATTTTTCTTCCTTTTTACTAGGAATAACATTTTGGGACGTGCTTAGAGGCTTCGAAAAGTCGTTTGGAAGAACTACGCCACCTGGTGAAATTGCACATTCTTTTCGTCACTTTTTTCTACTGGATATATTTTTTGAAGGTTTTAAAAATACAAAATTTCACGTACGGCTCCTAAGAAACACGAACATATACTAATCAAAATAAGTTAAAAGTTACAAAAAACTCCTCATTCCCCATAAATAATAAATAAAAGAAGTCTAAGAGATTTAATTAAGTTTATTTCGAAAGTATATAATTCCGAAATAACATCCACATTTCAAAATAAATCTGCATTATAAATCTGTCTAATCTCTTTCATTAATATAAAAATGGCTTGGTTTTCTAAGGTTTACTGCTTCTCGGTAACTATTATTTTGTATCATTCTTGAAGATTTAAACTTGTTCATGGAAATTATGTTAAAGACAATGAAAATGTTTGAACAAATTGTGGGAATTCTTTGAATATTAAAGAAATAGATTATGAAACATTGAAAAGAAATTTCTATTTGAATAATTAATCGAAAATTTTATGTTTTTCTTGAAATCTATCAAAGTATATACAACAAATTTGTAATTTTAGCTAAATTTAATCTCGATTTTTTTTTTTTTTAGCTTCAGAATTTTACTAATGTGAATAAATTTCTCTTTTAGAATTTTATCAGACTTTGAATAATTCCCATTAAATACTTAAATTAACACTATTTTTATCTTTTCCCCAAATGTTACTACATATAATTATAAAGAAAAATATATTTTAACTGCGTATATATAAATATAATATATGAGATCTTATAACGTCATTTTTCTAAAGAATGAAGTGTAATTATTTTTTTTTCTCAAATATACATTTTCACATTTCAAGAGAACTATATTAGGCTGTTTAAAGAAGGAGATGCTGTATTTCAAGAAGTCTTATTATTTATTTATGCTCAAGTATTTAGTTCAGGGATTCCCAACCCAAATGACCTTGCAAGCCGCTTCAGGAAAACATTATAATCCCGCGCACTCCATATAAGAATATGTATCTTTTTAGTAAATTTGGACATTTATTGGAGTGAAAATTTAAATTAAAATAAAAACTATTATTATTATTGCTTTCATTATTTTTCATGTATATAGGCCTAGATAATTAATATAATAATTATAATGCAATGATCAAATAAATTTAAATTTAAATAATGAAAAATTTGTTACTCAATTCTATCACTTAATTTTCGCAAGTCGATCTCAAGTGCTTGCATTGGCACGTTGTAATTGAGGTTGTAGATTTTCGTCCAATATGTGTGAGTATGATTTATGTTTGATAAATTTCGTTTTCGAAAAGAATGATTCGCAGGTGTAAGTTGAAAATGATACAGGAATCAAGAGTGGTGCTGTGGGGTATCTCTGCAACCCAATACTGGTCACTTTTAAGTATCTATGAAAAAAGAAACAATGTGATAAAATAGAAACAATTATGGGATTTATTTGTTACTAAACACTACACTTAGAGATTGCAATATCGGACCAAAAGTTCACTACCAGTATTAGATATTTTTTAGATCATAATACCGGGATACCGATTTTAATACTGCTAGTAGAAATTTTAGAAAAAGAAAGCACTGGATTTTCTTTTATTTACCAGTTTCATTAGACAGTGTAAATATCACAAAAAATAATTTGTAACTTATAAATTATAACAGTATATAAAGAACCACAAAAAAGTAAAGGAACATCTTATTTATTCAAATCACAAAAAAGTGTGTGTAAATATCACTATTAAGTATGTGGTATTATTGCAAATTTTTGAAATGTGGTCTTAAAAAACATAATGCATTAGTTTTACTGTATGATATGCAAATACAATGGGAATAACAAACTCAACAATTAAAACAAATATCGAAATATTACGCACTTCCTTCACAACTGCAACCTTGTTTTCACAGATACGAATATCTGACTACGAATCCTGCGCGTGTGCAGCATTGCTCTGAGCTGTAATTGGATAGTTTCGACTCGCCTCCTTGTACGATTCACATATTTTATCACTTCTCTTGGGTGTACGATGCAACTTTATATTCACAGTCTAATTAATTTCACCCGTTCGATTCCTGAATATATAGTGGATACAATTTAAAATATTTCTAGGAAATACCATAAAAACGGTATTTAAACTTGTGAATACCGGTATTACAAAGTTGTGTAAATGGCTCAAAATACCGCTTTTCGGTATCTCGGCATACCGGAATTGCGATCCCTAGCTACACTAAAGCAAAAGCATTGCACTTACTAATCGTACTTTGTAAAGTTGTAAAGAATCTGGTAGATCGCAGGTTAGCTATACCTGTTTTAATTAGTTTCAGTCTTATCTGGAAATATTGATCTGAACATTTTCAGTAATTTAGTTCCGAACAATCTCCCACTCGTAAAGATAAAACTATTTAATTCTTTTTTTTAAAAAAACGTCAAATTTTACTAATTTTTATTTAATTTACAGCTATAAATGGTGTTTGATACTTCTTTTCTGATGTTAACTCAAGTTCGCTACTGAATTCTTAAGACTTTCCTCTATGCTTGATAACTTCTCTTTTTCTATCATTTTATTTAAATACAGCACTTCTTTTCTAGCTCTGAAAGGAACGAAGGATTTTGTTTGTTGCAAAAGGACGAATCAGTAAACAAAAAAGGAGTATTTTGAACAAATCTCTTTGCTTCACTTCCCTTCTCTCTTGACTGTTCCTATCTAATTTGAAAACTGAACAAAGGAGAGAAGCATAGACTTCTGATTCTGAATGTCAAAATAAATTCCTTCTTTTTAAAAGGTACATATTTCTATACATTTTATAACTGTAGACTTCTAAAGATCTGAATTACAAAATAAGGAACGTGTTTTTCATGTAGTAAATTTAAAAATTTCGATTAACTGATTTTTATTTTTTATTTTTTTAGTTTTCGAAACCGTATTGATTGTTGGCACCTTTCAAAATGTGATGAAACTGATATAAAAACATGCATTTTGCTAGTGCAAAATTTGTGTTAACTGAAGGCGTTTTTCGAAACATGGGGCGAAGAAACAAATATCTTTGTGATCTTTTCTAAAGATAGATTTATTTTTCGATTAACAACATCACAAACTGCACTACTACTTGATGCCTTACTTTTTTAACTAGAACTTAAAGCAAAAAAAAAAGTAGAGAAGAAATTGAAAAACGAGATTCTTTGCGACAAGCCTTTAAGTACACCTGAAGCAAGGAAGCAATAATTTTTTACCATAACAGTAGATATTAGAAAACTTTTTAAAAAAAGCACTTTGAAGAAGTATTTGTGTTTTACATTGTTTTTTCCACACACTATTCTTATATATTTTGACAATGTAACTAGAGAAAAAGTATCAGAATCATGGCTTTGATTGCTAAGACAATATTTTAAAGCTGTGATTTTTTAAAGTTTTTATAACTACTGATACAAAAGATTTCAGTGATGAAATATGGCAGAACTTTCATAATATTCAACGATTCCTGATTTTTTTTAAATTATATATTTTGTGGTTCGTCTTCCTTGAATATTGTATTTAAATTTTTAAAGTTAAATTTGCTAATAACAGCAAACAACTAATAATATCATTAAGAGCAGTCAGCAGGCTAAAAATTTTCAGGTTATCAATTTTAAGATTTTGATATTTCTAAAATATCCAATTCATGACCTTTCCAGTGATGTAACATGTAAGTTAATTTATGAATGAGAAGCATATCAAAATGATTTTAAAAAAATAATCAACTGTTTTGCACGTTACTTTGGACAGATAATAGTGTAATGATTAGCCTTTTAAGTCTGGGAAGCATAAATATAAGTGTTTATTTATTGTACAGACAAGTTTTTGAGCTTTAAGTTTCAAACAGTTACCCCATAAAAGGTACACAGATAGTTGATGCGCAATGATTTTTGTCGTTGCTTTTCGAGCTCGTTATATACATAAAAAGATATAAATTGCATGTTTAAAAACATAAAAACAGTATTATGTTGGCTGTTTTACAAATTATTTGACCAGTTTAGAGTCACTTTTGAGATCTGATACTATTAGAAAGACTGTTTGCCTGTGAATATACAAAGTCCTAAAGACAATTTTCGAAAGTCTTTTAATCATGTATTCGCAAATGCACACCAAAACCATATTAATACTCTTCACATTATATTTATGATGATTTATGGTCAACTTTGATATTTGTAATGCATCAAAACTAAAAATTCTTCAAAAATTGATACAGAATTTGAGAAAATTGATGAAATGCTACAAAAATCTCGTTAGACAAAAACTGAAAATGCTATGTATGTAAATACTTTCTGGGTAATTTGAATAAAATATGAAACAAAAAAGTCTCAAAATAAATATAGAAGAAGCTAATGCTTAGTAAAATAGGAAAAATGCATGTTGTAATTCATAACTTTTGTCATGAAGTAACATTTCCTATTAAAAATGCCGTTTTCTCAAAATGATGTTTTCAAACTGCAGGTCCCTTTTCCTCAGAATCTACAGTTTGAATGCACATGCAATTTTTACTGCATATAACTGATATGTAACTATATATACTGAAGTTAACTTTGAAGGATCGTCATAAGATCATAGTTCCTAATGATGACATGTTAGAAATAATCTGGAACTTTCAAAAAGTAATAAATATAGCATGAATAGCTTTTGAAATTAATTAAAATAGAATATAATTTTCTAGAACCTTAATGTCATTCTCCATTAATTATTATAATCTCTATACAAGGTTAAAATTCAACGTTAAAACTATAAATTAATCATTTGTAAGCCTAGATAAACAATTTGATCTAGAATAATTGACGAGATATATATTATTTGAAATGATCTTCTCAAAATAGTACACACAATAAGCTGAGGTTTAATCTTAGATATCTGGTTTCCACAACAACAAAAAAACACTAGGTCTCATACAACGCCATCTGCAGTACATTTCCATAAATTATTCCTATTAGGTAAAATTAGGCAGTCATCACAGACAACCAATCTACAGCGCTTATCCAATATGCATAACATCTGTTAATTTATTGTTAACGCTGATAACTTCACAAAGTCTGGCAACAGCGCATTCATTTATCAAGATCAATCCTAGGCATGGCCACCAAGATAGAGACCATCCATGATAAGATCAATGAATATCGGATTCGCCCATGGCTAATTCGTCACTGTCATCCCCTATTGGAAGAGAAGGCTTAAACCATGGGTTTGAATTGTTTATTTTTTTTTTCATTTGATGGGCTGAGGTTCGATTGTTTGTTATCCAATGACACCAAAAGTATTACTCAATATTTCATTTGCGTATTAATTAACATATCCATCTGATGGAAGCGTTTCTTATTGGTTATTTAATATAATGGGGATATCAATAGTGGGAAAGAGACTTCAATATTTTATGGGGGTATCCTCAACTGAAAATGTGAGAAAAAATAATGGTTTGGATAAAATAAACTCTATGAAAGCAATTTTTTCACTATTCTGTCGTTAACATGCCGGATGTCCGAAAAGAATGTAACTACACTTTCAAATTTTTATTACGAATAAAATACCAAACATATATATTCTGTTACGGTTTTTTGTGGAATGTAAAGAAAAGAGTAAAGACTTATTTCCAATGTTTTATTGTAAATAATTCTAACACATCAAGTCATCTCAGCTTCTGCTAGGGCAATCAGATTTTGTTTTTGACATTACGCTTTCGATCGTCATAAATCTTTCATGCCACTTATTAATTGTAGATGTTGAAGGTGTTTTTTGTTTATAGGTAGTCTAAAATTTAATCTGTACATGTATTGCAATTTAAATTCGATAATTCATGATGCAACTTGCGCTTATTCTTGCGGTGAAGACATTTTAAAACGAGAATGTTGGAAAACGTGGGCAATGCAGCATCTAGGTTACATTTTGTAAATAAAAATTTAATATTTTCTTTAGGAAATACCATAAATGGGGTAAACGAAAAGGCCATAAAACCATAAACGACATTTTTTGCTTATTGTGAAATCATTTTTGGTCGTGCTGTCAAACTTTTCGGATATCCTATTATCTGATTGAAATAATTACATGAAAAAAAAATTATTATTATTAGTAGTAGTAGTATTTATTTTGTGATGTGAATCTTTGTAAATTCTACGTATGTTATTTTGATAACAAAATATTAATAAAGTGATCTAATTTAATGAAGGATCTTAGTACCATTTTAAAAATGTGTTAGAAAGAAAAGAAAAATTTTCGTAGCAACTTGTTGGGGTTTATACATAATTTTTCTAAGCTTCATTTGATGGTAAGGCCTTACTTTTCTTAGAGAACTATATATTTTTTTACTAAGCACTTACATTATTGTAAGACATTTTGATGATCAACAACACTACTTAGAAAAGACCGATTGTTTGTATTCTTGCCAAAAACAGAAAAGCCTCAAAGCAGACTTTTTAAAAATTAAAATACAGAAAGATGTATACCTAAAAAAAGCTTACTAACTTTGTTATATCTCTTTCTCTTTGCCTTTGTGTTATTTTTCATGTCAATAAATTATTTATTATAGATTGTATATACACTCATGGACAAAACAATTAGCGCAACAAGAAGGAGTCGTCAACATGAAACAAAATTTTACACACGTAATGGCTACTTTGATGTAAGTAAATGATTAGAAAATCAAAGAAAAATGATCATTTATTTCAGAGAAAAAGGCAAAAGAATGGTGGATTTAATACCCTGTTGAACCCCCTCTAGCGCGAATGCACGATGCGATACGATCGGGCATTGAGGCATATAAGTTCTGTATGATGTCTTGAGGCATTTCGTTCCATATTTGCTATAACCTTGCCTATAGATCGTTCAAACTCGTGGGATGACCAATTCGCCGTCCCAAATGTGCTCGATTGGAGATAGATCTGAGGATTGGGCAGGCCAAGTAAGGGTAGTACCAGTGTAGAGACAGTCCTGTGACACCCTTGCTGTGTGACTCCGAACATTGTTTTGTTGAAAAATAGCTCCTGAGAGCCGTTGCATGAGTGGCAACACATATGGTTGCAGGATGTCATGGACATACCGCTGGGTTGCTATGGTGCCACGAATCTATACTAGAGTTGACCGTGTATTATAGGCAATGGCATCCCATAACATCACACCAGATATGGGAGTGGTGTGTCGCTGTAAAGCAAAGGCTGAATTGAGTCGTTCACCACGGGGTCTTCCCGCACGAACATGATTGTCATCACTGCTGAGATTGAATCTGGATTAGCCGCTAAAGACGCCCTGGTTCCATTCTGCTGCAGTCCAGTTTCCTTGTGCGTGGCACACTCCAAACGGCGGCTTCAATGGATGGGAGTCAAGGGCAGCACACGTAATGGGCACCGTGATCCCTAATGTCCTTCAACCAGGCGCCTTCGTATGGCTCGAGAAGACACAGGAGCCCCTGGTGAAGGTTCTATGATGGTTATGGATGGCGGCCGATGAAGAAGTTGGCCGTATGCGTGCATTTCTTACGATGTGGCGGTCTTCTCGACGACTGGTCTGTCGAAGGCGTCAGGAGCCTGGTCTTCGTGTAAATGACACCTCTCGGATCCACTGGTCCCAACACCTCCTCGTAACACAATCAGAACTACTTAATTGATGAGCTACTAGCCTAACTGACCACCCAGCTTCTATTATGACGATAATTCTCCCCCTCTCAAACTGTGACAGCTTCTCCTATTGTCTTCGAAAAGGGCGTAATGGCATGTCTACCTCAGCTTTTCCTTTGTAAACGAAGCTTTGGTTACCTGTTTTATACCCCAAGGAGAACGACGTTAAACGTCCTCTACCGGCTATACGTAATGCGCAGTCACGCTGCATTTCTAATCATTTGCATATCTCTTCAACATGTACCTTCATGCCAAGTTTCGTTACGATCCCGCAATTATTTCTTAGTGCGCTAATTTTTTGTCCATGAGTGTATATATGAGGGGATCGAAAATTTTTATTCAGAATTTTTTAGCCTACATATGCAGAAAAGATGCTGTTTGGTATATATAAATGAAAGAAAAAATAAAATAAAAAATTAATTTTTATGATAAGTATTCCCATAAGGGGAAATAATTTTAGGTATTTGAGCTTTATTTTAAAGAAAAATTGCAGAAATGAGCTTTTATTAAAGAAAAACGGGCATTTTAGTGCTTTTCGACATATATTTCGATGAAAAGATACCTACTAAATAGTTAAAAAAAATCAGGTACATTTAACTTTTTTTTTACAATTAAATTTAAAAATATAGAAGTCTACTGTTGAAATGACAATGCACCATAAAGCGGAAGACGAAAAAAAAAACTTGTCTTGGATTGATTCGACGGTGCGAGAATAGACAGAGCTGGTTTTAAAATGTTGCGATGTAAATAGAGTATTATTCACTCTACTCGGAACTCATTTATCAATAATCATCCTATCAGGTAATTTATATCGTAGAAAAATAATTTTATTTTGAATCTAATATCACCTAGCTAAAATGAAGTATTTTTCCAATTTTGCGAAGTTCAATCCCTTTGTGACAATGTTGAATTTTGAAATTATAATTTGTATTTATTTTTGTCATTATCACTCTACCATAGAACAGGGGTCGGCAACTTTTTAGCTGTGGCGTGCCAGACCAACCTACCAATAGGACTCAGCGTGCCACTCAGTATGACATTTTTGAAACAACTCAACTCACATGATACTGCATGCAGAGTTAGAGAATAGAGGACAATAATACAGATTTGCACTGTTATTATACATTAATTTTGAATCAATTAAGGATAGTCCTTAACATAAAAATAAGCGGCATGCAATATAACTATTTCTTCAACTAGAATAAAAATTAAATAAAAATGTACATATATTATGCATTTTTCGACATATTAATTTAATATAAGAAATAGACAATGTAAAATATACGTATTTCCATTCATTATAGTTAAATAAAAATTTTAATGCGAACCTAGTGCGAGCACCTTCATATTGCAGAATAATTTTTGACTTTCAATTTGAAACGATTCTGAGCATGTTCAACAATTTCTTTGAGGACTCCAAAAATCTTTCACACGAGGAAAGAGTTTTTACTCAGATACGTAGAACCAAAAGCGAAAAGCAGAGTACATGTAATTTTCTCTTTTCAAACCAGTAGCGTAATGTACACACCCCTCAGATTCTAAGGGGCCCAATGCCTCTGTCATGTTATGGTTTTGCAATCCTTTCTAAGATCCGAATTAAGGCCCGAAACTTGATTTTACGGGGAAGGGGCTAATATTCTCCGTTACTACTTCAAACAATTAAATCTCTTCAGTAATATCATTCAATAATTTGCAAAATAACTAAGTTTATTTTTAGAGTTAATTTTCAGATTTTTTCGTGATTCCGTATGTGATCATAATTCTGGAGTATATTATCAAGTAAGGTCCATTACACAAATTTATCCAATTCCATCCCCTAAAAAATTTACAAATTTGTTGAGTAGTTCAAAGTGCCACTGCGAACTGTGCCACGTACCTTAGGTTGCCGATTCCTGCCATAGAACATCATTTCCACACAGGCAGGTTACGATTTAAAGTATTTTTCCCCATATAATCGCGATCCATCCAAATCGCTTCCTATGTAGATTTAAAATAAGTTATGTTAATGTAAGATCATTTTTTGTAACACCAATTCCTTTTACGTTCTAAATACTTGTGTAAAATAACATTAAACCATAACCATATGTATTTAAAACTACCTGGTGTATCAATTCTTCACAAGGGTGAATTGAAAAATTAAACGATACAAATTGAAGGATAAAGAAATTTTTAATGAGTTAATTTTACGTGAATTGTAAATTAAACAACAAAAAAAGCTTTTTGCATATCTCAGCTGAATAAAAAACAATATTTGTTAAATTTTAAGTCTGGAGGTCTAATAGCTGATATAAAAAGGATTTTTTTTATTTATTTATTTATAACGGCCCGTAGCTCTCTCGTGAATCCATTTTTGAAAACACCTTCCTAAGCTGATCTCTGCTCAGCAAAATTAACACACTGTTACAAATTTTGTGTATTGAACGCTGAAAATAATGTAACTAATTTATATCTGGATATGTAATACAGACTATTACTTTATGTTGTATTTATTTTATGTTAAAATTGTAATATTCGCAAGAAACGCTGTTCCTAACATTATAAAGGCGATTCAATGGAAACATATCGAAATGTTGGTAATAAAGCCACGTTGGAATAATTTTTGACGATCGCGTTGGTGACTTGGCTATTTACTGAACGGTGCAGAAGTTTATATGCAGTAGAGTAAACTAGAGGGGAGCTGCAACAAAGAGGATACACAAAATTCTTCTCCACATAAAAATACATATACATGTCAATTTTCATAGTGATCGGTTGAAGGATGTTGGAGTGAAGTGAGGTCATATATAACAAACATCCATTTATATATATATATATATATATATATATATATATATATATTCCTTCATTTTTTTCATTATTCCACCATGCTCCTCGTGCTAATATCTACCTTTTGATCACTAAAATACGATATTTGTTTTGAAAAACTTATACTAAAAATGGCAGCATGAATTATAAGAATAATTTATCGCTTAAAGACATCGGTTTATCTTGCTTATTGAAATGTAATAGATTACAATTGAACACAGAAATAAGAAGAATAAAATTAAATACATAAATAAATTAGTAATTCACATAAAATTGCTTCTTTTCGACTAGTAAATACCGAGACATTTTTCAGTATTACTTTAAAAGCTTATTTGGAAGCTTATTTCCTAATTTTCCGGAGTTTGTATTACTTACATTCAATTTAAAATTCTTAAAGTTCAATTATAATTTGCCTAGAGCAACAGTGAGATCTCACTCAATAAATTTTACTCAGACTATGATTTTTAACTTTTTTTTCTTTTCTGGCATACAAAATTGAGTTAAATAAAAGCTACAAGAACAATTCGGCCCTTGGCAAATTCGAAATCATACAAATTCTTCTTAACACATTTTAGTGTTTTTTCTTTCACTAAAAGTGAATATTTTTGTGTTTTTCATTACATTTTGATTTCTACTTTTATATTATTTATTATTTGCAGCTCGACATTTGAATTCGATTTTTAGAAACTATTATGGCAATTTACTTCAATTCCTATGTTTTTTTTAATATTCTTTTCCATTTTTTCTATGTTTATTTATCCTTTGTTCCCTTTTATTTTTCTACTTCTTTCCTTTCCTATGTAAGATAAATTTGATTTCTTATAAAAGAACCATTTGTGTGTGTGAATTTATTGTGAAAATATAAGACTCCATCAATACATAATTTATTCTTATTCAGAAATTGCTGGCGTATATGAAATGATTTAGAATTTAAAAAGAATATAAAATGAAAAGTATATACACAGCTAGTAGTAAATATATCATACATGCATATCATATGTATCGATTAATTATTTTATTCGCAACACGCTTCACAGCAACATGAAAACTATTGGCGGTAGACCTCAGAATTTTGAACTATGGTCAACAGATGAAGATGACTCCAAAGCTGAATTCCCCTTCTTCAAACATCCACACAACGCCAATGTGTTTGTGTTAGGACTATAAACCTCTAAAAAAATCAAATGCATCAGCTCCTTTATATGGCTGATTCAATACATAGAATCAAAAAAAATAGATACTTAAAATATAAATACATCCACTACAGTTCATTTGTATTCATATCTATCTAAAAATCGAACTGAGCTATTCATTATCATTTGAACATTTATACATGTATATAAAAAGATACATTCCCCATATAATTTGGCAGAGTTTCTTTAAAGATACTTTGAAATGAACATTAAATCGTATTAGAAACACGCCAAGATCGCAATTTTTTAAATTTAATTCACAACTTTAATACTTTAACCAGCCAAGTTAATTTCAAATTTTCCTTCTCTAATTCCTTCCAATTGTGTCAGAAAATTGATTCGTCTGGCCGACTAAATGTCTCATTATCTATTAATTAAGATAGTTAACCGCGCTTTGCACCCTTCAAAGACCACCGCTAGACGACGCTGTTGATTCATAGTACCTATCGAAACACTACATATCTCGTAAGTGTAGAATTTGGAACGATAATTTATTCGAAATAAAAATGTAAAAAGAGGGAAATAAATTTTTTGTGATTGTTTTGATTAATATTTATGCCTCGATATTTTAAGGAACCTATGTTAACTTTTTAGGTATAACTATCTCTCTGTCATATAGCAATACTAATTCTACTAAAATCATGAATGCCAGTTCTGATTTTGACGTTGCTAACCGTGTTGAACCATGAGAGTTAATGAAAGTTGAAATGAATTGGGCTTGGATATTCCCAAATCAGTCAAGTGATTTTGAAGTTAGGGAGGAAAATATTAGATAAATGCCTTCTTTTGACAAAAATTAAAATCTATGAAATTGACCTAAAATAGTACATAGCGTTTTTCTAATACAACCTCATTGCAAGCAATTAAATAGGATTTTTATGCACAATTATAGTTTATATATATATATATATATATGTATATATATATATATATAATTTTTTGAGGGTTTTTCATTCTATAGAACCATTTTAAAGTCATAATCTTTGATGTTTTATGGTTGTTTTATTGTGTACTTAGTTGCCTTAGCATTTTAACATTTTTATGTTATATCTTTCAGAATATGCAATGGCAAATAGTTTAATTTTTTAGGTATTAATTATTTTTTTAAATTTTAAATTTTGGAGAATTTGGATATTTCCAGGTTAGTTTACCAAGTTGCAATAGAAGGAAGGTTGGCGCCCTCAAACAGTTCAACCCCACTTATCGGTCCTAAGCCCGAGAGTGCACTTGGATATTTTATAAATTTGATCTTATACAATTTAAATTCGTTTGAAAACGTTGGATCTTCATTATTTTTATTCTCCATTGACATTTTGAAATGGGATGTCGTATTCTAGGATTCAATCAATTATGGATTAAGTAGGGTTAATTATGCTTAATTAATCTTAATTATGCTTATACATATATAATTATATATATATATATATATATATATATATATATTGTGGGGAATCTTTCAGAATTATTTTTATAACAGACTAGGAGAAGAGTACCCCCTGTCCTCCTGACGGTGGATCAACACCCATTGTACAAATGATACAACTGTTCATACTCATTGTTCAAATTGTAAAATTGTAATTTACATGCTTACATAGTTTTTTTACAATACATAGCAAGCAGCAAAAAATAAATTTCAAGTTTTCATCTTCGCATACTTTGGCAAATTAGCGACCATGGTGGCGAGTAAATAAATTTATTACAACAGCGAGAAAAACTTTTTTATATAGAGAAGGAGTGAATATTAGCGTCGCATTGTTCAGCTACACGAGGGCTTTTGGAGACGGACCTCGTAACTTTGAACCATGGTCAAGTGACGAGGACGACACCTGAGCTGGCACCACCTCTTCTAACTGCCACACCACACTAATGGGAGGACGTTTGAGCTCTCGATAGATTTAGTGTGCATCGCTACCCTACACGGTGGGCCTTCAGGGGTACTGGCTCGAACTCATGACACGCCAGCCACGAGTCCGATACCTTGACCACTTGACTACCGCGGCCACCTTTTTTATATAGAGAGAGACGTTTAAATTTAATTTAATGACAATTATATTTTCGAAAAATTTTTTATTTCTGACCTGACTGAAACCATTTTTTTAAATTCTTAGTAATAAAAAAAAATATCATTTTTCAAAATATAAGAATGGTTGGGTGTCTTTGAATTGTGTGAACCGGAGTTTATATTAGTGTTTGGGTATAAATAATCAGTAGACATAGCAAAACAATTTTTATTCAATCACAATATCTTAGTATACAGATATTTCAATGGCCAGAACTCAATAGAAGTGAAATTCTAACCTTGAGAAATCTCGAGCCCTAGCCATAAATAATTAAATTTCACTTAAGTGACAGTAGAAGCTTTGAATCACAGCCAAGTGAGTTCCAAAACTGGAACAATCCAAGGAGCAGTCGTTGGAAAATGCACGAGATTTAATTTAACTCCTCAATTCTAAGTACAAATTTGAAAAACTCTCTTTACACCTACAAAAGCAAAGCCTCAAACCGATTCAAACTATGTTAATTTTAACTAAAATTTCTAAGTGTTCTGCTCGATTTGTAACTGTGATGAATAGCACGCCTATAGAAAACCACGTTAGTGAAAAAAAACCACTGTGAAACGTTTTGAAATTTGGGGTCACAATACCGAATGATTTGATGGAAGTTATCAAAAAAGGTCTTTTTAAAATAAAGATATTTTACGAATAAAAAAATGGCTGATTTTTACAGTTAAAAAAGAGCAAGTGTTGTATTAGTTTGAAATTTTAACTAAATGAATTATTTTTTAAAATAACCTGTTTAAGGAGGTATGAAATATGTTTTTTCGTATGGGAAATCATAGTTAGTTGATGTAATTTTCTCAAACCCCGTGACTGAAGAAAATTACGTTAAGTTTAAGTGAACAAGCAAAGGTGTTTTCCCCTTTTGTGACTGTGATTAAGGTATGTGACTAACTTCGGAGCACTTTTTTTGAAATATATGAACTTTCAAA
>BMAO01012064.1:534432-554956 GCA_019973975.1 Trichonephila clavata | reverse complement strand
AAATCTCTCATTAAGGACATCCGCCATCCGAATGGCATTTTTGCTAAGGTCTCAACAGCTCTGAGTGAGATTTTTCTCTAAAAAAAGGAACCCCGAAAACAGGAAATAACATTCCATTCTCCCCTCTTGCGTTACCAAGGGAGACACGACGCCGGCTCCGCACCAGCTCCCTTCCCTCGTGGCCTTACGAGTGATAGCACTTTCATATATATATTTGTATGATCCGGTTAGTGGCAATGTCGCATGCAGTGCTGTGTAATCACTGTGCATTCATTCATTCTTTCAAAAACCGGGGTAACCCCCTCCTAAGTGGCTCACTTGGTGTACTCCTCTCCTGTGCCCAATGAGGCATGGCCTTTTTTGAAAAGACCAATAAAGGCTATTCTGATTTCTCACGCTTGGTCTGCTTCTGGTTGGACCCCCCCGCTATAATATAGAGCCCCCTTTCCGTTTGGATTTCCGATATGTATATGCGAGAACTTCTTTTCACCGAGATGGAGCATATAGGGACGAGAATAATAAGAAAAGGATTTGTTTTAGGTCTGATTCTTCAACAGTAATACTTATAACAGAGAAAGCAGTGGTGTAACGTACACTCCAGCATCGGGGGTTCTAGGGGGCCTAAAGCCTGACTGCCGCTAAGTACCTAACCATTGTGAAATCCAATTTGAGGACCCAAAAACATGACTTTGCAGGAGGCTACAAATGTTCTCCGTAATGCCAATGAGAGAAAGACTCAGAGCCATTCGAATCTATGGCCCTTTTATAGTGTGAATGTAAATTTTTCTCAGATAAAGGTTAGTTGGAAGTTTTCCATTGTTTAATTTTGTTATCCAGAAGCAGGAAATACATGGAATCTAATGTGTAATGTATATGTTTTTCGATACGATTGACCTCGATAGTTTGAGGCAGATTAGGCAATTGCGTTCTTTGGATTGTGCATTGGAGTACCCAGTGACAACTTAAGACTTCTTGATGCATTGGGCCCCTATGCAAAAGTTGATCTCATCTGCGACTCCTTAAATTAGACACTAAACAGCATACGGTGTCAAATACTCGAACAGATGATAACCCATAACAAATAAATTTACGTAACTCTCAATCTCACTCGAACAACTTCCGGTTTCCAACTAAATAAGTAATGATGGTGGTAGGCCTAGGCCCAGACATGGATGCGGACATGACATAATATGGCAATCTGCCACTCTACCATTGGCATATAGTTCAAATTCTAGTTTTTCGGGGAATACTCGTATGTTCGTGAATAACATTTACTGATGAAAATTATTCGCATCAATGATCTTATCGAGGCCGAATCGAGAACAAGAGAAGACCCCTTCCGAGGACGAGGTCCTGGACCCCTGCCCAATGGGCACATGTCTTAACCGTTCCTACTAGTACCTATTCTGTCGCAAAAAATTATGTGGAGAGTTATTCGAATATTGCTGCCGTTAATATCCAATTAATCCTCATAAAATAGGAGTGGTAGAAATTTGAAAAGTGAACATTGATCAGGTGGCATCCGAATCACTTATAAAGCTGAAAACACGAAGTCTATATTCAATATTAATTTTGTATAACTATTGAGCATATAGTTAATTTTTTAAAAAAAATTTAATTTCCTCTAATTTGGTTATTAATCTTGAAGTTTACAAATGTAAACACATTCTGCGTGTGTGTGTGTGTTACGTTTCCACAGAAATACTCTGCATAAAAGAAATGGAAAAGAAAAGTAATTGTACAAGATTCATATGCACACATACACATTTTACAAAGATTGTAAACATAAATGTAGCATCAAAATGTAATGTTCTAAATGTGGCCGATAAATAATTGATAATTTACAAACTTTCACTTAATTTTGCCCAAAAGGTGAAAGTAGCAATATGTAGGCGAAACAAAGAGATAGAAAAACAATTTAACAATAAAATAGGGGGGGGGATAAGAAAAATTTTTAAAAAATCATTTTGTTACAAGTATAATAAAAATAAAGCATATTCAATGAATAAGAGAAATAATACATGAGTCTCTATTCCTATGAGGTTACCAAAAGTTACTTTTGCTTTCTATGTCTGCTTTTTAAAAAGTCCAAACAACCACACATGATGCTTCACAAATTCCTTACATTTCTGATAGAACTGATAGTATATATAATGGCATGAGATATATATATATATATGTATTAACAATAATTACGTTAAAACAGCTGTACACGAAGAAAGAAAATTTACAATTGGGGGCAATACAATAGAAATTAAAACTTATTATATGTGAAAAGTTCAAGAATATTTAAGAAATCTCAAAAATCTTGTAAACAACACTTTAATTACAACTGAATTGAGGTAACCATGACCAATATATTAGTTTTGTAACAACAGAGTCAAAAGGACAAGTATTTCCATTATAATAAATTTTGGATTAAACTGTTTTTCCAGTTACTGTATAAAACAGTCCTTTTATAAAATAATATTTTAATCTTTTTTTTAAAAGTTTTTTCAGTTCAAACAACAGTTATGTTTCAAGGCACTTCAAAATTGTGTTATTATAACATACATTAACATTTATTCAATTTAATTCATTTTTCTAGAACATAACTTCCGTATTCGTATACCATAATACGATCAATATAAATCATACTAGTTATAAATTACATTATGAAATCATATTTCTTAGATCTTAAATATATCTGACAAACATTCTTGCCCTCCCCCCGCCCAAATCAAGCATTTTGTGTATATTATATGTAATAGGCAAAGCAACCAAAACGCAATTTAATTTCATTCAATATATGCGTGTATCAGACTCATAAACCTATATGTATCGAGCTCTATGTACCATTTTTGCCAACCTATCTATATCATACTCATCAGCCTATGAAGCATATCCCAAACTATTGGGCAGTGGCGCAAACTAGGGGGAGTCCTGGGGGTCCGGACCCCCCTCCCAGAGCCCTTGATTTTTTTCCCGATTGATTATAATTCTATGTATATAGTACGTAAAAATTGATTAAGTATTTGTTTTAATAGTTAATTTTATTAATTAATGCTAATTATTTATTTATTAATTCATTTTTTTACTGTTTTTTGTTCCCGAAAATCGACAAAATTAAAAGAATATGTTGGAGGCGTATTGAAGCATGGTACGAGAACAGTGGACTTTCGACCTTGGACTCCACCCCCCCCTGAAAAATTCCTGTGTGCGCTACTGATATAGGGTAATATATATAATGCACTTATCAACTTAAGTACATTATGCATATTACCCTATAAGTATTACATTCAGCAATCTATGTATTAAATTACGTGTACCATTCTCCTTAACCAACGCATGTACCATTCGTATTCGATTAAATATACCATATTCAGCAACTTCTCTATATATTTTTACATTTATTAACTCATTTGTAACGCATCCTCTTGTATTACTCTCATAATAATATACGAATAATATGATAAAATCTGCGAGTATTACCTATTGCATGTATGAGTTCATAACCTACATGCTTCATACTCACACTCATGATTTCATGAGTGAAATTTAATGAAATCATGCTTATTCATCTGATTTAAAGTTACTTCACTTTGAACCAGATCCCTCAAACGACTTTAATTCCAGGCATCGATGACTCGGAAAATTCCGGAAAAGCTACCGAACCACTCGACCTTCCTTCCCCCCGTTGCTCGGCGATGACACGGCACGCACACGCCACACGGCGGTCGATCCGCCTACTTCTTTTCTATCGACCTTCCCCCGACGTGTCGAGATCGAGCCTCGGGGTTACAAATCATCACTCCGATCTCTCGCCGTCTTTTGTCATTCAAATTTCCAAAAGTGCGGTTGAGTGTGACCCGAGCCGCTTTTTGGAAGAAAAAAAAAAGGGGGGGGGATAAATTATTTAAAGGCTGGACTCTAATTGTGCCGGTCGTGTGTTTGCTGTCGTCAGTTTTTCTTTGTTGCACACACCCTACTGTCTAAAGACATTGATGAATGAACAAACTGTGCATTTTCTATTTCGATAATTTTTCCCACCCGTGTTTGGTGTATGGGAAAGCACTTTTCAATTATATTATACTTGTAAAGTGAGTGAGTTATGAAATCGTCCGGTTAATGTGCAAATTTTTAGAATATTATGGAAGGGTTCATGGGTGGAGTACGAACCGTGATTTAAAATTAATTGTTATTTAGAGGGAGATGTACAAGAGGGTTATTTGAGTTTTTGAAGATAATGGAGAGTAAAATATTTATAAATTCACTTTTTACTCAAAACACAGTGTTGTATATATATATATTTTTAAGTTGGTGAAATTTGTATACAAATTATTCACCTTTAAAAAAAACATACATATATCAGTTATAATTCTTATTTTATTTTTATTTTAAAAAATTCAAGGGTAGTTTAGGGTTTTAGCATTAAAAGTCTTTATTGTAAAACAAAGTATGGGGAGAGGGTATTCCCGATTGGATCTAAAGAGAATGTCAGTCTGCTATTATGATTTAATCGACATCTTCATCTGAAGCTAGACCCGGGATATCATCATTTTTTCAACTGAACGTCGGTAATGATATGAACGAATAGGGATATATTTTGAATACAGTTGAAGCGCAACACAACTAATCTCACCATTAAATTTTCCTAAAATTTTTTTAGAGATCTTATGCAAAAAAAATTGGAACGTGCAGTTAGTTTCAGTTCTGTATAAATTTTGGGAAATGAACATGACCTCGTTAAAGAAGCAGAATCAAAAAATAAATAAATAAATGAAGTTATGAAAAATGACATAAAAAATAAAATGAGCCTCATAATGAAATGTAAAAATAAAAAATAAGAAGAGCCCTGCAAGTTTCAATATTAATAGATCTTTTCTAAAAAAGAAACCGAGAATGTGGAGTATAAAAAAAAAGCCAGATAATTAATAAAATTTCTAAAAGTAATCTTAAAAAAACAACTCAACATACAAAATTCTTAAAAAAAAAAAAAAAAAAAAAAAAAACACAATACAATAACAAGCTCTATTCAAATTCTTAAGATTTGATTATAGTTTAAAAAATAAAGCAATAAGGAAAGTAATCTTGGTATACAACTCTTGCACTACTTCTTCTGCTTATATATATATATATATGTGTGTTGTGTACCAAATGGGCAAAAAAAACCGTAAAAACTTTAAAAAATTTATAAAAACCCAGAAAAATTAAACAAAATTGTGAAAACGGATTGCAGGATTAGCAAATTCGTATAAGCCACTATATTTTTTTTTTTTAAGATAAGAAGAAGAAAAAAAAATTCAAAAAACACCCGATAGGGGGCGTTTTGTACATAAGAGAAAGAAAAGACTCACAAATAACAGAAGTAACGTTACCAAATCATTTATTACTGCAGCATGCGCTCCACATATCCACCACCACGAAGGGATGGCACATTCCAAGTCAAATCACAAATCCAGCAACGGCAGAGTGCAGAATGTCCGCCTGTATACATGACAGCTCTCGGTGGATTGCATCTTTCAATTCCGACAGATTGGATGGACGGGATGAAAACACTCGGGAATTTTCATATCCCCATCGCCAAAAGTCTATCGGAGTCAGATCTGGAGACCGAGGAAGCCATGTAAATTTGCAACGTTTGATAATGATTCTTAGACTTGGTCTTCCGGATCTTACACGATCCTCGAGCTATCCAGTTTCAAATCGCTGAACAAACTTTATGAGGCGCACCACTGTTAAGCCCTTTTCCAGTCTTCACATTTTTCTGAAGTCGGAATTTACGCAGCGAACAGTCGCTAATTCCTTGTTCGTGAAAAAACAGCTTCACCAACAAAGCTTTGTTTTTCTCGCTCAGCATCCTTGTTCACTTTGTTGGCAGTAACGGAGAATTAAGATCTGGATCAAGAGCATCATTATTTGTAATCGGCTGTCTTATTTGCATATTTCCAACTCAATCATTTGTACGAGCGCCATCTGTCGGCAATTTTTTTTTCTTATCTTAAAAAAAATCCCGTGACTTATCGATGCTAAACCTGCAAACCATTTTTATTTTGTTTTATTTTCCGGGTTTTATAAAGTTTTAAAGTTTTTACGGACTTTTTGCCCACTCCGTATATATATTTATATAAACTAATCAACTATTCTGTGAAAGCAAACATTAAAATTAAAACGAAGAAGTTTATGTAGAGAAACAAGTCTACGTCTTAAATCAAAATAATATTATTTAAATGGGGAATAAATTTTTTTATTCCATTGCTACAACCTAAAGTACCAAATATGGTACGTTGAAACAGAAATAGTGTTTTCTCCTACCTTATACGGTAAGTTGAAGACACGGTAGTGTTAAAAAACAATATTTCAAATTGACAACTTAACTGACTCAGACATTACTTAAAATTCATCTCAGAAATTAAAATTTATTAGAAAATTAAAATATCAGCTTATTTTTTATTATTAATTTCCATTTTCGAAATTTATAACTAATTCTACCTCCCCACACAGTCTCATTAATTTTCAAATCTCATTTAAAAAAGATATATCAATGCTTGGGCTTTATACGAAGCATATGAGAACCTCTGATATTCAACGACAAAGAAAAAAAATTCAAATTACTGTCGCCATGAGTGATCGGTTTGGCAAATGTCTCGCTTTTAAAGTAGTTCGTAAGTAGCATCGATCTTAATAAGTAATGAAGTTGTAAGAAGCATCGACCAGTCAAAGGCCACATTTTGACACGTTGTAATTTGCCTTTTTAACACGTCAGCGCCATATGTTTTCCCGTAATAAGAGGTTTCATTTATGAAACAAGCGAGCTCTTTCAATGTGTCAAGAGTTCGTTATCGAAGTCGCTTGATCTTATCGATTATAATCGATTCACATTACATCGATATTTACTAAATAAGATCACAAATGTTACTCACACACATAATATGAAACGTTGTTTCCTTTTCATTTTTGTAACAATGATGTATACAAAAGTAAAAGAGAAATGCAACTGTATACATTTTATCGAAATCGATCCTCGAATATGAAAGTATGATAAAATAGATTTGCTTAAAATATAACTTTTTAATTTGAAACAAAAGTAATTCGCGAGCATACAAATTGGTAAAATTCCATAAATAGGAGATATTACACTTTATGACAAGCGCAACGTACAGCATCACAAACCCCGCATCGCGGTGGGTTCAGAATTCTAGGGGGCCCAAAGCATGACTGACGCCATTATGTTATGATTTTGCAACCATTTGTAAAATCCGGCTTGGGACCCCAAACTTGACTTTGCAGGTGGTTCCTAATATTCTCCGCTACACCACTGCTTTATTAATAAATAATTCAAGATAAACTTGACTGGGCCCCTCAGGGGCTCCCTTCTTTAGGTGAGTACGGGTGTCACAATCCCGAGGTACCCTAGTGATCTTTTCCTTTTCCCAAGGGGTTTACTGTCTTTGGTAAACACGGGCTTCACAATCCCGGGATACCCTAGTTATCTTTCTCTATTTTCGACCCTCTTTCTTGTATCCAATTAAATCCTTCTTTCTTTCCCTCGAGACCACAGACCTGTAATTAAGAGAAAAAAACATGTTAATAATAAATAGTTTACATATTTCATCAAATGTTTTACATTAAAAAAAAATGTTTGCGCAGTTTGGCCGAAACCGGCTCTTGCGCCATTAAACCCCAAAATCACTCACTCACTCATAAACTTGACTGGGACTTTTTCGAACATTAAAAGCAATTGACTGGGAATTTACACAAAAAAGGTATTTAAATAAATTGAAATCGTCCAACAATAATATGGTTCAACTAAATTGTGTGAATTGAACCATAAACGTTAATAAACTAAAATGACGATATGAGAACTTTAGGGAGTTTCTTATGTAAAATCTGCCAGTTTTTAATATTTATTTTTTATTTCACTAGTTGGGATTTTTGGATAAACTCGACTACAACCTAGACTGTATCCCACTCTCCTAATGTATTTATTGCATATGCACGCGTTAATGTGTATATTATTCCTTTCTAAAAAATTAAAAAATCATGAAGTATAGATTCATATTACATACAAATCGTAAGAGGAAATCACTCAGTAAAGTATCGTAGTTCAACAGTGCAAAAGTTATTACCTGGAGTGAATAAACTAATTATGCTAAAAGAAAAATTAGGCTATTTTTATTGCAATATTCGAAATTATTCGTTATGTTAGTAAGCCTTCCTTAATATAGGTACACAATGTGAAAATGAAAATGCAGCTCCAAATGCAGTGGCATTCGCAAGGGAGGAGTTTGTGTATTTTAACCCCTCTCATAGACCAACAAATTTTTTATTTTTATCATGAAGATAACATCTCGGTACTTTCCACTACATTTTTTTGGAAACTATAACTCCTCCTTTGAAAGTAATCCGTGTATGCCACAAAACAAATACGAGTAAAAAGAGAGAAAAAATACGCGCACTTTGCAGGATAGACACAGCATACGAGCGATTCGGCAAGTGTCCAGCTTAGATAAATACGATATCAAAAAAGTGAGGAATAAAGATTTCCCAGATGGAAATATTTCTGATTGGCTTTAACTATTTCATCTCCGTCATTCTCAGCATAAACCACTGACTAGTTGTTTCTCGATAATTTATGTTATTTTTGCAATACGCTGAGGGAAAACAGCATTTATTGTTGTAAAAGGAATATTGGGTAGGTTTCTATCAATGGATTCAATCCCAGCAGACAGATAGCTTGCAAGAGGATGGACAAGTTAATCTGTTTGTCGTATCGTAACGGACAGTCATCCATACACGTCCACGGAGCACCGATAGTGGTGCAATTTTTTTACTATTATTTTTTTATTTGCTACTTTTAAAGGGTACATACAGCCAGATAGAAGAAAGCACACTTGGAACGAAGCATTTTCTGGAAAACATTGAGGGTCTCGGAATCCATTTTCATAGAACTGTTGCAACATATGCAAGTTATCCAAGTTGCTTTCATATTGATCAGGACAATAAACCATTGATTGTCCGTGATAAGTTTCTTTACACAGGTATAGATCTAAAGATGTAGAATGAAGCTTACTAGGGACTGCTAGCTAGGGCAAACTTCAAATTGTTACGTCCTAGTGCCCTTGAAATATTCTCAAAATCTCATCGAAGAGATTTTTTTTTTTCATTTTCTCGTATTGCAACCATTTTCTGAAACCAATTCTTCGCATTGCAACCACAACCAAAGCCCTCATATCTTTGTAATGGCTGTTCGCATACAGGCTTATTAAAAAAATAAATTATCCATTCAGATACTTTCGTAAATATTTTGTTTCATTTCTTAAGCCAACTCATTATGTATTTTGCCTTTTTGTTTGCATATATTATTAGTAGTAAGAGCTATCGCTATTTCGGACCAAAAAAAGTTCTATTTTCAACTAGTAAAAGCTAGGTCGATAGAAGTTTTACATCAACATACAATGACAAGTTTTGTGTAATAATCACAAGAAATTTTTGAAAAAAATCTGTACATGTTCCTTAAACATACAGGAATTATCAACACAGGAAAGATCACTTATGAAGTTACTACTACATTTAAAGGTGGATTAATTATTAAGAACTGCAAAAACATCGACACACCACAAAAATTCCTTATGGCTATACCTACCACAGACCATAATAAGAATAACCACAAAAAGCAACTAAATTTGATTCCACAAAACGAATTTCTAACAATTAATGAAAAAAAATTACATCATTATGCAAATAATACTGAAATAAATATTAGTTGTACAGATTAATTACATGAGCTAAAACTTGATGATAAAGCAAAATTACTATCTGATACCACATCCTTCAATAACATTCATGTCACATTCTTTTGACCATCTTTGCAACCACAATGACCCTAAATTGTTTCGATTGTTTGCAATGATGACTATAATGATGAATTTTGTGAAAATGATATTTGTAATTTAGTCACCAGATAGATCGGAAAGTTTTATCATCATCTAACAAAAACAAAGGAATTGCATATTAATTTTCCGAGTTGCAAAAGAGATGAACCAAGTATATAAAATAATGGTAATTTTTTTCAGAAAATGTCCGTCGGTTTTAATAACATAGGCATAGAGAGTTTTCTTTAACAGGGGAAAATCACAGTTTATTTTAATGTTTAACACATTGCGCATTAATGAATAAAAACTCTGACTTCTCTCTTTAAGAAAATTAATTTTCTGTGTTTAAAAATATTTTTAAAATACGTATAATAAAACTGATTTAAAGTAAAGTATGATTTTTGAAGTATTGTTTTCTTTAACTGATAAATTGTAGCATGATTAAAAATATGTACAAATACACGTGTAAATTAATTGTTTCGTTTAAAGATAACTTTATTAAAAATTTTAATTCGATTAATTTTTTTAATGATACACATTTTCTGGGATATGAGCATTATCTTGGAGAGAATAGAAGCTTCCTTAACACATTGACTCAAAAATCAGTTCGGAAAATGCATTCATTATAATCTATACCAGCATACCCAGGGGTTCCACGAGCCAAAATAAAAATTCGAAAAGAGAATTATAAATGTAATAAATTAACATTCTCTGCGTAGTTGAGACACCTGGAGCACAAAGTAATGCTACTAGTGAGTAAATTACATTAATATTTTGTGTGTTAAAATTTTTAAATATAAAGCAATACTTTTTTAATTGTCTCTTTGTGACGTATTTATAACAATTCATCTATTTTAAATATTGTATAAAGATATATTTTCTTCTGGGATAGAATG
The DNA here is from genome assembly GCA_019973975.1 of Trichonephila clavata. Taxonomy (NCBI): domain Eukaryota; kingdom Metazoa; phylum Arthropoda; class Arachnida; order Araneae; family Nephilidae; genus Trichonephila; species Trichonephila clavata. The sequence continues at coordinate 544,206 of BMAO01012064.1, read as the reverse complement.
GGTTTCATCCAGCGGAGTAAAGGAGAATATGGAGACCCCTCCCCCTGCAAAGTCAGAATTTGCCTTTAATATTTTAGAAATTGGTGAAATATGTACTTGGCGTCAGTCATGGGCCCCTTAAAATTCAGGCCCCCTCCGTGATGTGGGGGTTGCGGAGATGCACGTTACACCACTTGGTTCCCAAAAGACCTTAATACAAGGGGTGATCAAATGAAAAGGTACGAAACGACACGGTGGGTACAAATATAGACTTTATTCAAAATATACACCATAGGCCTGAGCACAACGATCCCACTGATGAACAAGCCGCAGGATTCCTTGTTCCCAGAATTCCTGTGGCTGTGACGAGACCCAGTCCTTCACAGTGTCCTTGAGTACGTCGTCCGAGTTGAAGCGCTTTCCTTTCAGGTGTTTCTTCAGTGGACCAAACACATGGAAATCGCAGGGTGACATGTCCGGACTGTAGGACGGATGGTCCAACGTCTCCCATTGGAACTTGTCCAGTTCCATTTGTGTGACTCTGGAGACGTGTGGACGCGCGTTATCATGGAGCAGAACCACACCCTCCGTGAGCAGCTCCGGTCTTTTGTTCTTGATGGACCTGCGTAGGCGTCGGAGTGTCTCACAGTACACATCGGAGTTAATGCTTTTTCTGTGCTCGAGTATTCTGTGCTCGCATCATTTGGACTCCGCTTTTTATAAGAGCTTTTGCTCTCTCCTGCGCATGCGGGCACCCACGCATGATCCGATCCCAGTCAGAGTCTCCAATGGCATCCCGAGATGTCTCGCTACATTCTCCCTTGGCGGAATATGCAAATATTTAACTGTTTCATTTTTATGTCGTTTCGTACCTTTTCATTTGATCACCCCTTGTACTTTTAGACGTTCCGATAACCGATACGGTTTAAGGATACGAAGATAAAGATCTACATTTATCATAAATGCAAATTGTTCAGATTAAAATTTTTTGATTCAAGTATACTCATCCCAGAAATTTTTGTCCTATTATAGTTAAGAATGATTGCAACTTAAACAATTAATTGAAATTGTATGCTTGTGAAAAGAGCTTCAATTTGAAATAATTAAAATATTATTCTCAGGAAAACCTATAAAAAATGTAAAATAAATCATATAAAATTTAATGAAAAATTGCACAGAGCAAACGTTTTCGATTTTACAAGAAAAACATGACGAGATTTTAACTTAAAAATATAACTTATATCGTATAAAAAAAGGTTTCTGCACAAAATTTTACAAGGAAAAAAAATCTTGGGCACTTTTTTAGTATTATTTTTTAAGAAACAGAAATACACATCTGCAGCGCATGTTCGGAGTAGTATTTCATAAATTATATGCTATCAGAATAGCAGTAAAACAACTTTTATGCATATTTTGTGTTTTCAGGATGATAAATCATATATTTCATATTCTCAAAATATAGTTAATATATGTATCATACATTATTCTTCAGAATGACGATTCATAATTAAATTTGTTCAGAATACCATACACATCCCAAACTATTTTTTTAACAAACGGATACTTTTTTTAAGCAAGTTAACTAAATAAACAATAATATGTAAGTTCAAAATCTTATTACAGACAGTTAACCCTTATATATGTATTACTATTTCTACAAAATAATAATACATACGTACTTCAGGAAGGTAAAGCGTGTATTTTTTTATTGCCTACTTCTAAATAACATGCTCAAATTACCACCACCAAAGCTTCGGTAATCAATCCTTCCGGGGTCCAAGAGAAAAGAGGGGTCGGGAGGGAAAAGAAACATATCTGGTAAAGGAGCATGATTGCAATGCGAGCTCTCGCTAATTCCCTTCGATTCCCCTAAGCACTTTGAGCGATACAATGACACGTGTCTCCTACGCCACCCCCTCATGAGCTTCAAAAAAACAGGAAGAAAAAATCGGGGGCTGTGTACTTGTCACATTCATTTATTTACTGTTCAAATTTGACTTTTTTTAGTTCAGATCCTAGTTTTGATTTCCCCAATAAATATCATTTTTAGTCAGGATAAACATTTTTACTGAGTTAATTTATTTGCACTTCGTAAAATCACCCATGTAGTGGTGGTGGGGGGGGGGGGGAGTTTGTAAAAGGAGAAATCTTCAGTGATGTCTTCTTGAATGACATTGCAAAAATTATATTAAAATCACATAAAAATATTTTTATATTTAGTTTTACACATTTAAAAAAAAACTAATATATTCGATTATTAAACCTTTTCCGATTACATATTACTGTATGATGCTAATTCCGATACGTTAAACCAACACTACCTTTAATTTCCCAATTGACTTTTTTTAGGTGTTGCCTTGTTATTATAGTAAATTTGAATATTTAATATCACTTTTACTTGTGCCACCTTGGAACACTTCATATGTTTTACCTTTAAAAAACAATTTTTATTCCTATTCCGGGATTATTAAAAATAAAATATATAAAAGATTTTTTTTTAAAAAAAGAGGAAAAAACCTCAAGTATAGATTTAAAAAAATGAAAGTGGGATATTTATATGTTAACTATAAAAAATCATATTAAATTATATTTTATTCCGTATATATTAATCGTATTTTCCAAGAATGAATAAGAAAGAAGATACAATTTATAAGAGAGTAGAAAATACAATGAGTAGCAAAGATACTGTGTGTTTAATGTATATTTCCTATCTCGTCATTTCCCTTGATATTACATTATACACACTTTGTATTTTACAATAATTTCGTTTAAATATAAAATCTACTACGGTTTTTTTTCTTACGTTATGATTGGACGAAAAGAAAGAGAACAAAAAAAAATCTATCACCCCCCCCCCTTTTCTTCCCCGCTCTGATATGTGTTTTCTTATTACAAAAGCAATATGATGACGTGTTTTATCAGATTCTAAGACTATGCACAGAGTCCATTTAAAAAATAAATAAATATCTCATAACAAACCTAGAAACAAGCTTCTGTTTCCTAGCGACCTTTTACAAAGGGTTTTAATCAACATTTTTTTTTTGGAAGAAAGTGATCAATTAAACATATCTTTCAGTGGGAGAAAATGAAAGTTGATTGTATTTTTTGGAGTGAGAAAATTAGAAAACTCTCTTATGTGGTTTTAAAAAACACGTATACGAGTGAGTTTTGTACATCCAATGATCGCAATGAAGAATAATATTTATTTTAAATGAATGATCAAAGATACATTTTCGTTAAAAATTATAGGTTATTTAAACATAATTTAATATCAATAAATCTTTAAGCTCGACTCAGATTGGAATGGTTAAAAAAACGTCGTAGGATATTATTAAGTGTCCGAAATAAACAAATAAAAATGCAGTTCTTAAAGCCGAATGTAAGATTTTATATTTAGTGTATTTTTTATGAAAAAGCAATTTAAGTGCTTCATATATTTATATGCACTCTGTTTGCATGACGTATTCCTTGAATTTAATATTCTTAGGAATAATCTTTCTTTTCTTGTTTTTCTTCTTAATTTTTATTTCTATTTTTTTCCCTTGTTTATTTAGTGTTGAATTTTTTTGGGGGAGGCATCAGGCTTTTTTTTTAAAACAAGATAATTCAAAATCTCTCTAAATTTCTGCAGCAAAATATTATGCTTCCCGATAATTGTAAATAATCACACACATTCAATTAACAATGTTGAAATATCACAGAAAAAAGTTTAAAGAACCTTTCTTAATTTAATATTTGCTACGTATTCTTGATACGTAGAGCCACGTATCGGGAATATGCAAATCCAGATCAATATAATTTTTTCCAGTTCTCGCTCAAATTGTATGCTTCGTGTAGTATTACTTGTATTTCTCAATACTTAGGAACTCTAGTATATGTTTGACTTTTATTTATTCAAATTTAAAATTTTTATTTGAATATTAAATTTTTTGAAATATTATGCTCTATTGTATTGTTAAAAGCATCGAATACACCGTTTCATGGTAATTTTAAGTTGCTGAATGAAATTTAAGGTAATTAAAATTTTTTTCTGATTATTCGACTTAATTTAAATTCTGTTAAATTTCGTAAAATTTGAATTTAGCAGAATGCACTCTATCTGTTCTTCAAACGAGCCATTCAAACAATCTTTCAAGCAATATTATAGAAAACTTTGATCAAAATAAACTTCTAAGATTTACAATACGAAGGAATATTTAAATGCATTTTTTCAATCTAACAGAAAATTCCAAAACTTTTAAAAAAAAATTGTACTATCAATAAAAATAGAACAAAAAAAAAAAAATACAAAGAGGAGACAGAAACAATAGTCTATAAAAAACACTATAACATCTTTCAATATCATAAAAAAAAACCCGTCATAAACAATATCTTAAAATAGTTTCCCCACAGATCCTTAAAGCCATAAAAAATAGAAGTAACTTGTCTCAGTTTGCGGAAAATCCCTAAGCCACTAAAAAAAAGAAGGGAAAAATTCCCCTTAGATCATAAAACTTCATCGGTCGACCATACAAGATCGGCACCTAACCAACAAATGTAGTAATTTGCTCCACTCAACGTTCTTCCACCCCTATTGGTTTTTTCTGACCTCCCCCCCCCCTTCCCTTTTAATGCTCTTAACTCTCTGCCCCCACATGGTGACAATAAGCTTCTCGATGACGTAGTGGAAGCTCCTCATTTTATGTCCATTGTTCCCGTATTTTGACACGTGATATGTCTCAATTGAAGGACATGTTGCCACCATCGATGCATAAATTTCCCTGTTCTGGGAAGAAAATTAAGTCATAAAGTGATCCATGTCAGTAATAAATATAAATACCACTATCATATCTGGTGGCCAACACACAGAGTAACAAAAAAAAAAGTCACTGGAATTGAGATGTTAGTGCGCAGTGAGTCAGTTTATTTTTTTTCTGTATTTTCATAGAATCTTCCACTTTTTTGGAAGTTTTCTGTCAAATACTGGCCGTATTAATTTGTTTTTCTTTTAAGAATGTTCTCATTTGTGTCAGAGAATAAAACAAAGGTGGAAACAATTGTCCTTTTTTAGATAGAGAAATACCAAAACATAAAAAAAAACACTGGTGCGATTACAAAGCATATATTTACATACCTTATAAATCCTTAGAATTTTCAATAAATTCACAACTTTTCCCTTTAAATGTGATATCGATTCTTTGTTTTTATATTTTCAAATACAGAAGTCAAATTATTCGAGTAAGGCAATATAAAATGTGGATGCGTAAGAAATAGAAATAAATTAAAATGCAGAGCTCTTTTTTCACTTTAAAATGAAATCAGGAAACATAATATATTCCATAAAGTATCTTTAAAATAGTGAATTTGTATCTCTCCTTTTTTTTTTTCTTTCTTTAAGATAAGCTTGTTTTAATTTTTAATAGGAAATAACCTGAAAAATATTAAAACGCATGGTTTTTAGTCAAAATTTAAAAAACGCAAAGAAAACGAATGCTTTTTCATCTGTATGATAAATTTATCTCTACCCAAAAATTTGTCAAGTTTTCAACCAAAGTTAAACAATAGTAGAAGATATTTTTATCGAATTGTGTAGTTCAAAATTCACAGCCGACCTATAAAGCCTCTGAATAACTATAGATCGCTAAAGGTTATACGATTTCAAAGCATTTCTTCCGTATTAATGTTTTAAATCCGTACGTATTTAAACAGTGTGCTCGTTAATAAATACAAAAATGCATTTGTATTTTTTTCCCATAAAAGAATATGGTATCTTACGATCCCATACATTAATTACACCCATTGGTGAAGGAATTAATTAATCGAGAAACTAATTCGCAACATTTATTGTGCAGGTGGCAACTCTAAACGAGAGCAAATAAAGATACATAACAGTAAAATGAATAAAACTAATTAAATATACTTTTTTATATTAATGTACTTGCTTTGTTTCTGCTCGCGAGTCGCAACACATTCGCAAGACAATATGAAAATATGAGTAGATGTCAGATTTGAAAGGCAGCAATTCAATACATTTTGGCAAAGGTCAAATTGTTATGTCTTGACTCTCAGTAACCGGACATATTCTATGGATAAGAGATAGTGAGAAAGCGGTAGCCAGAGCAATAGTCGAACTCTTTCTGTATCGAGGTAGAACAGGACATGACGAGTAGCATGTGGTTATGCATTACGTTATCATTTCGAAAGATGGTGTCTCTGAGGCCTCAAAAATAAGGCACAGCCATCGTCCTTAAATCTGATAAACGTACTATGGTGCTGCTAACATGCTGCGCTGTTGAAGTCTCTGTTAAGGCCGGATGACTCTTGTGAAAAGGCTGTGTTAGGTCGACATTGGGATGCTCGAATGTGTGAGCCTTGATAGGTCACTGTAGGTCTGAGTGTCCAAAGGAATCTGGAAGTCGATCGGAGAGAGATAGTCTGTTGGAGTGTGCTGGGGCGTCGTACAGTGTTTAAGCTTGTAGTAGTGTCCCTCTAGTGTCTGTGTAGCTTTTTAGCGTATCGAGAGCCTCTGGGTTTCCCCTTTTGGTATCTCCTTAAAGATCTTACGTCACACCCTTCCAAGTCTTCCGTGTTGCAGAATCAATTTTGTTTTGGACGTGGCCGGGATTACTATTCGTCTATTGGTCCTAGTCCAGTGGCGCACGCAAGGAGGGTGTCCTAAGGGTCCGGACTCCTCCCCACAGCCTTTGAGTTTTTTTGCGATTGATGATAATCCTATATATATATATATATAACGTAAAATTTAATTAAGTATTTGTAATTAACAATTTCTTTTATTAATTAATGATAATTATTGATTCTATAATTTATTTTTTATTGTTTTTTGTTGACAAAATCAGAAGAATCATTTGGTGTTTGTTGTCTTGAGGTATGATGTGAGTTGGGAAACTTTCGACCATGGACCACCCTTGAAAATTTTTTATGTGCGCTACTGTCCTAGTCACCCCTTATGCGATGGACTTTGAAGCCAAAAATTGTGGTGGGACTGCACCGGTCACCTCTCTGTCGGCCGAATAAGGGGAGGTCAAAGATTGTCTTGCCTAAGAACATAAGCGTCGTAATGTCCGGTCTTAGATGTTTCCCACGCGAAATTCCATGACCTGTTGACAAGTCTCTAGTTCCTTAACAGGAAATTATTCCTGTGGTGAAGACCGCTGCACACGTAACGCCGGTTGTGCAAACTACCGACGATGATGTGAAGGTGTTTCGTGTCGTGTACCCAATGGCTTCCCATACCAGCACACAAAATGCAGAACCCGTATAATAATGTCAAATGTAAGCAGGTTGTGCATGTGTTCCCCTGGGGCCCTAGGTACTGATATGTTCATCGTGATGCTGCACTCACCTGAAAAGACAACGTGATGACATTGCTGTATACAGTTTTGTCGTTTCGCGGGCGCACCAATGTCACCTCGAGTCGCATTTTGTAGTGTCAAAGGAAGCTACAATAATAGTTGCCGTACAGACCGTCTATGTCATGCATAGCAAATCAGCCCATTTCCTGGACTCAAGGTACGTGATATGGCTATAAGATCCAGCAAGGCGATCGAACAACTTCTCTGTCCTCTCGAGTGTTAGTGATGGGAAGTCATTGAGACCCTGCATGGAGTTTAGTATGACCTTCCTAAGTAAGCCTTTTTTTTAATCAAAAATCTTTTTTTTTTATTCTAAAAAAGGAGACGTGGTCGAATTCCTTAATTTTTTTATTTACATTATTCAATTAGAATTTTTATCAACTTCTAATTTTCGGGCATACAAAAGTTATATATCAATTAAAAGATAACACGTAAAGAATATAACTAAATAAAAATACAAAAAAAAAATCATATTTTGGCCATTTTTAGAGTGACAAGTCATCTTAACGGTCAAATGTTATTTCCAGTTGTATTCTCCAAAAGACTGGAAATTTCGGACAATTTGTCAACTGGCAACAGTGGCAAGACTGTATTCTTAAGTGATGACTGTCATCTACAAATAGGCCTATGTCTACCACCATACACCATCATTACTCATTGAGTCAATGAGCGGCAGTCGGTCGAGCCGATTTGTACAATTGTAAGTTTTGCATATTTGTTTGTTTCATGTTACTGTTTGTACGGGTATTTGACAACGTATGCTATGTACTGTAATAAACTGACTTACCCGTTCATTGGTGTTTGATAGTTACAATAAAGAACAGCCACATTTAGAACAAATCTAGTTTATTATTTCTTACTAAATATCAACTACCCAGGGTAGGAAATGCACCTTTAATTAAGCTTAGGAACAAAAGCATGGTAAAAGATATATTTAATAATTGATAAGATTAAATTAACTTACGTTTAGCACTCTTTAAGGTATCCGTACACCTTCAAAACGTCATTTTCGCCGAAATTTTCGATTTTTGAATTTTGAATTTAATTTAAAATTTGAACTTTTTTCTTTAAAATGATGCTTAAATTTTGTTTCTATCTAATTTAGAACTTAAGTTATGGGGATTTGAATTTTACTCGGTAGCTACTTTTTGAAACCAGAAGTACAAGTCTACATTCCGGAAGTTGAAAAAAATGTTTGTTTACATTTTCATTTTACAAAGTTTTGCTTAAATATGCAATAGTAGAAAATTTATACACTTTAAAATATGAATTTGAGTTTTCAGAATCTTCAAAAATATAATTGGCAACAGGTTTTTACTAATATTTTTATCCAGAATCTGGCAGGAAAAGAGAGTGTGTTATTGTTTGTTTACATTTGCTTATGATTGCGCAGCACTTTCCAAGCTTCTGTTAAATCCTTTTTTATTGCTGAAAATTTTAATTTTTTTCATTTAAAATGGGAAACAAAACGCAGAATTAGTGCTAAGAGAAAACGAAAATTTCGTGGTATTGGATCTACTAATAAAGATTCCAAAAATTGTAGCTCAACATCCACCAGTTCTTCAAAAATCAAAATGCCTGCTGTTTTTGATGAGGAAATGGCAGAGTATGAGCATGAAACACTTACTGGAAATAGAATTATAGATATTGATCTCCTCTTAAATGTTTTTTTACAACTTTGTTGCCCAAGATGTTTCGAAAAAGGCTTATTGCTTTCTGAGGATTCAAGATATGGTTTGTGTTCAAATTTTGTTATAAGGTGTAAACATTGTAACTTTTACTCAGGTTTTTCTAGTTAAAAGAAAACCTTAAACTGTCCTGAAGTAAATACAAGATTTGTTTATGGTATGAGACAAATTGGTAAAGGTTTTTCTGCTGGGTTTAAATTATGTGGTACGTTAAATTTACCCAGGCTCAGTAAAACTGCGTACACTAATCATGAGAACAAACTCATGTCTGTGATTTCAGAAGTTAGTGAACCATCAATGCAAAAAGCAGCTTCTGAACTGTTAGTGCTACATCCTTCTAAAAATAAAATAGTTGAATGTGGTGTTTCAGTTGACGGAACATGGCAGCGTAGGGGTTACACTGCCATTAATGGGTGTGTCGGAGCTTTGTCAATTGACACTGGTAAAGTAGTGGACATTGAAATAATGTCGTCATATTGCCCAATCTGCAGAAAGATTTCTAAAATGCCTAAAAGCATTGAATCGGAAACTTTTGCAGCAGATCACGTATGCCATAGCAATTTTCAAGGTTCTGCGTTAAAAATGGAAGCTGTTGGTGCAACTAGAATCTTCCAACGTTCTATTGTGAAGCGAGGCCTTGAATATGCACAATATTATGGTGACGGGGATTCCAAGGGCTTTATCAGTGTCAAAGATACTTATGGTAAAGATAGTGTCACAAAATATGAATGCATCGGTCATGTTCAAAGAGAGTA